>JBBPUK010000062.1:0-87535 GCA_038094635.1 Tylopilus cervinicoccineus | reverse complement strand
GAACACGCTTCCCACCAGTCCATGATCCCTCACGTGCACGAGACCATGTCCTAGCTAAGCTGTTACGATCAAGCGCAAGTGTTACTTGGACCTTTGAACATGACAGGCTTGGAAAACCGACCATCAGACTTGTCCGACCTGGAACGTTTAGCGACTTTCTCCAATTGAAGCTGAACGAAGGCAGTCACAACCTCGGTCAGGTCAAAGTGCCCGTCGTCCTACCCAAGGCTGAGTACGTGACATGGTTTTCAAAGCAGGTCGTGGAGGAGTTGTGAGTCTAGTGGTCGTACCATGTCAACGGCGCTGGGAAAGAGTAAAAAATGGGTAGTTATGGTTTCGGTGTACACACCCATGAGCATCTCCCTCGTCGACTTCAGATTTTCGTCTCCTAACCATGGCCCGGGTAACCTGCTCTCCAGGTCGTTCGTGAGTGTGAGTAGAGGGATCACTGTTGGCGGGCCTGCCTGGTTTATACCACCCCTTCGTTCCACGAGGTGCAGAGCCAGGCCGAGGATCGTGATCGACAGGGATCGCTACGATCTCCCGACGACGTATGCGAGTGGGGAGGAGGGGCGGCAGCGGGTGGCAAAGCAGGTGTTGGCGCGCTTGTCCAAAGGGTCGTCGCAGTCCTCGTGAAGCAGAGCATGGCACACGAAACCACCTCAGATCTCTTGATCAACTTCAATGCTACTCAATACAGTATACACTGTGTCGGCTACTTTCAGGGCGGGCTCCATTTCGGTTGGCCGTCCGTGTGCTTAAGACCTCAAGGCCTCATCAAGTACGGGAGGGCGCGACGAAGACGAAGACGACGTGGTCGCACGGGGCGGGCATCGTTTGGTCATACAATGCCCCTCGCTATGCGCACTGATCGACCGACTCACGCATGATCTGGTTTGGATGGTCAGTTCACTTTCGCATGATCGCATACAAATGGGCCATTTATTTAAACTCGAACAGCGTACTCTATGAAGGCGCTGGAACTGTCAGGAGACCCGCTCTCCATGCTGCACGCGTTCAGGCTGGCCAATGACGCTCGAGCGGGCATTCTGCCTCCAGAAGTTTTCTGGATCTTACGAGTACATCAAGAAGCGTCCCGAGTGCTTGTGGAGAGAGGAGGCCTTCCTCCAGGCCGAAACGTCGCAGTCAAGTCGAAACTACCTGGAATCCCTGAGGGACAAGCCGTCGTAGATGCTTAGGGGACGACATGTCCCCGGATGCGGTTCGGCATATCGATTAGCACACCGGGCATCCATTTACTGGGTTCATTGAGCGTCTCGCGGAATCTCACCTCCGTCGCCCATGTTGGGGTACGTGGAGTCATAAGTCACGCAGTGCGACACGTTGGAGTCATAAAAAACTGTTTCTCCGGCTGTCCAAACAAAGAGGAGCGCTCGTCAGAGGGGACTTGCGTCGGAGCATAAGTCGGATCGCACCGAGGCTCTGGTCCAGACGAAGCAGGTGTTTCATTACCCATGACAGACCATCATGATGCACAGCAAAGGAAGAAGACATGCCCGTACAACAGGAGACGTCGTGGATTCGATCACGGTGGTCTACATTCGTTCGTTGCTCGAGAGCGCTGCCGCCACGGTCGATCTAGCACGGAGATTAGGATTGATTCATGCATCGATCGTAGGCCGCACTTTACAAAATCACGCCACCAGATGCATCAGATCAGACTCTTGAAGGCGGGCATCGGGATTTGGACATTTGAGGAGGAGGTCCCGGCTAATGATCAAACGAGCTGCCTGTCTTGAATATTCGAAGCGCCATGAACACCGCACATGCCGATTGACATGGCTAATTTTTATGCGTATAACTTGGACTTCCCGTCATTTCTCGCATTAATGGCATCGAATATCCATTTGAGGACAACACCGTCGTCCGCGCACGATGCGACGAATCCTAGGGCACGGAGATTTATTCATTGTATGGTGTCCTGCGGGTATGAAGGCCACATTAGATGTTCTGTCGGAATCCCCGTTGCGAACGAGGAGACACTTCTGTAGCACCATGGAACAGGTAGATACAGTTGAATCCCAACCAAGAGTTCATTCTCCACTAGGCCCGTTCTTCGTTCTCGATCTGTTTCCGTTCCTCCGCGTCGGTATGTAAGTTATATAGTACCTAACGTGGGAGCTATATCGAGTATTTTGTTGCTACTGGAATGGCAGTAGGAGGAACAAGGCGAAGTGTATAGCGTGCATAGGGATGATTCGAAGACGGACTGGAGAGAAATTATTATTGTCACACACCACAAAATACCTCACAGACAACTCGTCCAGATTTTACGCCAAGTAGAAAACTAAACTTACAGACATCATCGCTGTAACAACCAATCATCCTAGTGCACAATGGCTCGAGGATTGATAAACCGAGACCGGTCGAACAACGACAGATATATCCGTTGATTTCGCTTCGGAAAATGATTCACCTTAGATGGAATCGAGACTCCATTCACCAAAGGACGACACCGTCATGCGTGCACGATACGAGTCACAAGGCGTGAGTCGTGCGTTGGATGTTGCATCCAATCGTGGATATGAAGTCCATACCAGATGTCCTGTAGAAAGCCCGATTATGTATACGAAAGAGAAGACACGGCAGTTACAACCCGAAAGAAGCTCAGAGGAAAGTGGTGATTCAGTTGATATTCCGAAGACACAATATAGTAATTCCTGAGCAACTCGACGCCTCGTGCCGAAGGAACACCTCACCGAGACTAGAGTTCGTAATGATTTTGAAGTGGCAGAGGAAAATACCACCTTAGGGGTCAATTTTCAATGGCTAGAAAAAGAAAGTTACAGCACATACCCGAATGTTCTGACCACAGTCAGCGTATAGATGACCGCTAACCTCGCTCCCAGATCGCTTAATGAGGGAGACCCCCTCGCTAGTGTCAACCTCACGGGGTCAGCTTGGCATGGTGTCTATCTCAACGGGGTATACGGTAGTTTTTCATCGCCATCCAGAATACAAAGCTCACCTCACCAGCCACAGTGGGATGTTAGTGAAGACGACGACGGCACTTATCGACTCGGCGTAGGTACTGTGAATCCAGATACTTGTTAGTTCGCGGTGATTTGGTGTTCCGCCAAACTGTGTATTACACATCTAGTGACAATCAGCAACGACCGTTTGGCGAGAAAGAATTTAGAAGATGTCGGGGAGCGTCGTTCACAACCTCATCCGCACACGACAGATGAGAAAACTCGGTCATTAGGAGGAAAGACGAGAGTTTTGGGGAAAGAGCTGGAGGATGCAAGAGGGAGAGAAGATACCATCATAGCTTCTCACTCTAGCGTAAACACCACCGTCGAATCCGAGCCAGGAAGTCCTTTCTTCTCAATTGGCACTCGAGAGAGACCGTCATGCAACTACATGTATATGGATTTCACGCCTAAAGTGTTGGCACCGGGGTTGAATCGGATGTCATTTTGCTCCCGGCCACGGATCAGGGCAGAGCACGTAGTCTGACCGCGGAAAGATACCAGTAGCAGTCTGACAGCAGATCCGATGAGCACCCAAACAAGCTAACCGCACAATAATCGCATCCAAAGAATGGAAAGATATATGACGTACTGATCAGCATCGGGCTTTAAACGACAACTGCACCTCCACTTACCAAAGGACGATACCGTCGTGTACACAAACGAGGTGCGGAGATGCGTTACTCTCGTCGCGCGTAGAGTGGTGAGTATGAATTCTCAAACTGCCTCCGAGGCCAGTGGAATTCTAGCGAATACTTCAAACGAGGGGATAAGGCAGCTGTTCATTTCGTAATGATCTTGATGCCATCGCCGGAGCCAGGTTTCGAAGGCTATAAAAGAACGAGTCATATATCACATCTAATCCCCAAGCCTCTTACCACAGTCAAGCTCTCGATGACTCCTAACCTCGCTCCCGGAAAATACAACATCGTCTCTCTTCATAGCGGCGACCCTGCCGCCGGTGTCAACAAAACACTTCCAGCTTGGCAGAATGTCTACCTCAACGGACCTGTCACGACTGTATGGCAGATTCTTGTCTCTGTACCGAATACAAGACTCACCTCATTGGCTGTAGTGGGTAGTCAAGGAAGTAGACGAAATAAACTACCTGCTCAGTATTGGTGGATATTCCTTCACCGGAGTAATGGACGACAAGGTTGTCGCCTCCATTGACATCCAGCATGCTGTGGAATGGCGCATCCTTTATCAGGTGGCTCAGGATGCATACACGTGAGCAGTACGCGACGACTGTGTTCCACTGAGCCAAAGCTTTCCTTTGTAGTATTGAACCAGCCAACGATCCAAGGAGAGGATGGACAGTCCCTTTTGACGCTGATCCGAATTCCGACGCTGTGGTAATTGGTTTTATCCTCTTGACATGGCGGCTTTTGATTTGTGTTGCAGATTGAGCTCATGCCCATCATAATGCTGCCTTCCGAGCCTCCGAGGTTCTCGACTGCTCAGCTGTTCAAGTTCGTGCCAATCGATGAGTAAATACGGTGTAAGCAATCGGTGTAGGGGTATAAAGTTGCCATGTATGTTGTGCGTCAGCATTGCTGCTAGTAGTGAGAGGAGAATTTGGTTGCGACTAGCATACATACTTGCCACGCGAGCAAAGGGCTCCATATACAACCATTCGATGGTTAGTAAGTTTTTGAGCAGTGCAGTGGCAGTTCCGCACTCATGCGAAGACATGTTTGCGGAACTTTCTTGCATCCACTGGCGCAGACTCGACCCGTAGATTGGGTAAAGTGAACCATGAATACCATCACTTCGACTGAGCTTCTCTGCATCCATACTTACTGTGAGCGCTCGACCTACGGTTCTAGTTTCGTTTGGACTCCTTTGAGCATCACCAGAATCATAATCCACACTTAAAGCTGGTGTCACCAGCACCGTCAGACCGCATTGGTATACGAGCTGTGCCGTCCAAGTACCAGAAAAGACATGCCTTGTGATGCGATGTATCGGTGTCATTACGACTCGGAAGAAGCACTTTGTTTGGCAAGTCTGGTAAGGACGCACCTCTGATGCGTATCAAGCTCCAAATGACAACCAGCTTTCAATCCCAAAAGTCTGCTTCCGAGAGGTAAGTCTCCGCTACGCCACATAATCGCATGGATAGAACCTAATTTTCATACTCAGGGTTGTAAATCAAGTTGGTGCTCTAGGATCAAGGATGTGATGATGAACCGCAGAGGACAGGGGGGTGGTTTAACCGTGTGGGGATTACAAGCAGCACTCTGATTGTCGACTCGACAGACAACCAAACAAGCCCTATAGTTCTCGGGAGATCAGTGCAGCTCCGCACGGGGGGACAAGCTTGGGGAATTTTCTTGCATTGCACTAACATCTTGACTAGTAGTAGATCGGGTATAGCGAACCAGCAGCATCACCTCGACATGTTCTTGTCATGAATACTCCCAAAGTACGGCCCTAGTTTCGTGTAACTCCCTTCCCCAACATCTCTGGTGTTCTCTTTACTCAAGGCGGTCCCCGGCTCACAGGCGGAATCACGAATCCCTTGTTTGCAATCGGGCTCCACCCATCCGTCCGCTCATCTGCACGAATCAGACTCGCAATACTCGCCGTATGCCTATGCATCCGTCCAGGCCCCCCTCCCGTCTTCTTCGTTCCTTGCCCCACGTGCTGTCGGATAGGCTCATCCTGACCCTGCATGCTGGTGTGATCAGGATTGGGCGAGCGATACAAGATGGCATGGTCCAGGTCGCCTTCGTCCGATAGGTCCGCCGACTCAGCCGTGTCGCTCGCAAACTCGTCCGCGCCAACGACGGGGCGACGCGCCTCCAGATCGTACTGCTCGTATTTAGAACGCGCGCGGTGTGCACCACCCGGCATACGCAATTCGTCGGGCATGAAGAGGTAGAAAAAGGCCGTGGCGAGACACGCGCCGCCAACGACGTCGATGAGGTAATGGTGTGTGAGGTACATTGTGCTCCAGTAAAGCACGCCGACATATGTCCACACGTAGGGTGCGGTGCCATCCCAAAAATGAGTGATGAAGAGCGCCCCAAGGGTCGCCCAACCGGCATGAAGGCTGGGGAAGGCACCAAAGACAAGAGGCGAGTTTGAAAAGGCAGTTTGGTAGCCGTCACTGCCAAAAAGGGCATCTATACGAGCGAGCCCGCCGGGGGAGCCGGGAACATCGTAGGTGGCGGGGGTGAGGCCGTAGATGACTTCGTACCAGGGGGCAGCACAGGGGATGAGGATCTGAATGAGGACGGCAGTGAGGTTCATGTAGCCGAATGTCTTTGCCCATGTCCTGAGGGCGAGAGGGGGCCGGAAGAGCCAGAGAAAGAGGGAGAGGACAAGTGGATAGGTGTAGTGAATAACGCCATAGGGGAGCCAAGCAATAATATCTAGGACGGGGTGCGTGAAACGGGTGAGGATGTCGGAAATGTTGGCCCCGTAGAGGACGGACTCGAGGGTCGGGAGGAGGACGACGTGCACAGCCGGGCGTATATTAGAGGGTATAAATCGATTCGTATAGAAGGCGAGGAGCCAGGCAAAGACTGGGGTGGCTGGGAAGAAGAACTGAGAGGTAAATGGGATGAGGAGCGCGATAGTATAGAGGAGTGGGATCAAGAGCTTGGAAGGGAAGGACGGCACCTCCATGATGGTGAGCCAGAATACGGCGAGAATTATATGAAAAAAGTAAATGGCATCAGACTTTGCGAATGCGTGTGCTTGGAAACGTGAGATCGTGTCTGCGGGCGAAAAGGACTTGTCGAGTCGACCGACTGCAGCAGAAAACGCTGAAAGGAGGGTTCTCCATGGCGCAGTTACACTCGTGCGGAAAACCTTTGTGGTAAACATTCGTGAAAGCAAAATGCAGAATAGAATGCGTTGGTATAGATCCTATCAACGGTAAGATGACGCCGACGCGCAGCAGGAGCTAGGGCGACGCACCGAAAGCGAACGAGCGACGCAGACACGGGTTCACTGGTCACCAAGGTCTTGTAATGTTATTGGCCAGTGTGCCGCTGGTGCAGCCAGCGAATGGTCGAGGAGGGGAGGGACTTGGAGCTCTGCTCCGTGGGAATCTCGTCACATCGAGGTCATGGAGTCCGGGCAACCAGCAGTGCAGCAGCTCTTCGTCCTGCCCTTGTCCATGCTGGCGTGGTGCCGGCCAGCCCACCAGGACGGAGCCGTCGACGACCTGGGCGGAGTGGTCCACTGCAGGAGCAAGCTCGATTGCATAGCAGACTGAATACCGTGACTGTCGTCCGTATTCATGAATCTCATCTCCCAACCCACCCACCCACCAGTACTTCGTCTCCTGTGCCAGCATTGTGGTACACGCAGGAGTGTTCCCAGTTCAGCCTCACACCGATGTCAGTCAGGAAAAAGTACATGTGGATGACCGGTGAAGCCGCATCTTTCTCTTCAATACCATCACGATCCCAGCCAATTTAGCGGCATGTCCATCCTCAAGAGATTCAGCCTTCTCGGCGACCTTCACTGCGCACTCCAGGTCGCCTTTTGGCCTACCCTAAGACACGTATGGGCCACTCCCTCCCTCTGCTTCAACCTGCCGGCGATCTCACGCATCTTCATGTACTATGTCTGGGCCGCATTCGGTGCTGGCATCGACGAGAACAACGTTCAGATCAAGACAGTTCTCATTACTGACCATGCTTGTGGCGTCGTTCTCGACCTTGGCGCAGGTAAGCCCTCCCTTTTGGCACACCGCCCACGTACTCATTCCACTCCAAGGGTACGGCCACACAGTCAAATATCTTGATGCCACTCGCGTTACTAAATACGTCGCTCTCGAACCCAACGTCCTCATGCACGACGAAATCAGACGGACCGCAGAGGCAGCCGGGTTTAGCGAAACCGCCGGCACCTTCCTCCTCCTCGCTTGTGGCGCCGAGGACACGACCACTATCCTGACCTCTTTGGGCCGTTACCAACCCGTCGATACCCTTATATCCATCATGACCCTTTGTTCTATACCCGAGCCGGAGGAGACCATCAAATCGCTGGCTACAGAGGTGCTCAAGCCTGGTGGGCAGCTGCTCTTCTTTGAGCATGTTCGGAACCCACAGCCCCATATTGCTTTGTGGCAAACGTTCTGGTCGCCACTTTGGACACTGGCATTTGATGGGTGCGAACTGGACCGTCCCACCCATGCGTGGATCCATCAAGTTGGCGTATGGTCGAGCGAAGAACTGACAGGGTTAGATGGAGAAGACCAGGAACATTTGTTCTGGCATCGTGTAGGGAAATTTGTCAAGGCTACGTGACGCAATTCTTCGTAAATGTCGATTTGTTATGCTTTTCAGTACCCATCGCACCATCCTTCGCGCCATCTAGTCTGAAGTTCTGCTCATTCCACGAGTGTTCGTGGTCTCGATGCTTATTGGTCGTTTTGTAGGTCAGATTTTAAAAAGTAGGACCCGTCAACGACGGAAACCAGATAAGTTTAACTTGCGCATCTTGCAATACACTGCCACCGCATGGAATAAGCCGTCTCTTGCTAAGCAGCTGATCAAGCAATCGACCCCTTTTTCTTTGACACCTTTGAACATCTCTCTCTCTGTGATCATGACTAGGTGCGAGCGTAATCTTCGTCGTGATGAATGGTCCCTCATCTCGCCAGCAGACCCCAACAATTCGAAACGCTTCAACTCCACGCTGGTCAAACGCTTGATACCGACACACGCGCACGGGCAGTTCCCATTTATTCCTCGACCAGTTTCGTGTTCAACGATTCGGCGGTAGGTGATGCAGCGTCGTGACGATGGCGCTGATAAATTTACCCTTATGGCATAGCATGCTGCGAATGTGTTCGGCTTAAGGTGCGTCGACGGGCTTAGAATCTTTTCAGACTATCATCCTTTTTTGACAGGGAGGTCGCGCATGCGTATTCCCGCATTAGCAATCCCACCGTCGTGCGGGCCTTGTTCTCTCATTAACGGCTTATCTGAGACATCATTAACTTTACAGGATGTATTCGAGAACCGAATGGCGGCACTCGAAGGCGGTATAGCTGCCGTCGCGACGGCCTCAGGACAATCTGCTCAGTTTCTGGCAATATCGACGATTGCAGGTGCAGGCGATAATGTTGTCTCCACGTAAGTAATTATACGCCGAAATTGAGACGCCAGGAGCTTCTAACACCACAGGATAGGTCTTATTTATACGGAGGAGTATGTTGATCTTCTCTCTTTTAACTCTCTTTTACTCATGTCCACTCAAGACATACAACCAGTTTAAAGGTCTCAGACTGAAATGAGCCCCTAATGATTCGCTGATATACTTTCTGACAGTTACCTTTAAAAGGTACGGTATTGGTGTCAAGTTCGTCAATGGAGACGACCCTGCAGACTTTACACAAGCTATTGACCATAATACAAAAGCAATCTTTGTAGAGAGTATCGGTAATCCGAAGTATAACGTTGCCCCGATACCAGAACTTGCCAAAGTAGGTTGCCTACATATTTGAAATGTGATAATGTTGGATGATCACCAGGTCGCTCATGACAATGGTATCCCATTGATCGTCGATAACACATTTGGGATGGGAGGATACCTCATCCGGCCCATATCATTGGGCGCGGACATCGTCTGTTTGTAGTTTTATGTACATTGTTGATCGGTCCCTAATTTCCTCCATAGTGCATAGTGCGACCAAGTGGATTGGAGGTCACGGAACCACGATCGCTGGTGTCGTTATTGACTCTGGTACGATGCCTGTAGCCCAACTCGAAATCTCTGCCTCACACCGATGTCAGGCGGATTCGACTGGACCCACAGTGGCAAATTTCCTTCGTTCACGTCTCCTTCGGAGGGGTATCACGGGTTACTTTTTAGTCAAACCTTTGGACAGTTAGCCTTTTCTGTGAAGCTCCGTGTGGAGTTTATGCGCGACATTGGGCCATCGTTGAATCCCTTCGGCGCCTTTCTTCTCATTCAAGGCCTTGAAACTTTGAGCCTGCGGGCTCAGAGACATTGCGATAACGCACTTGCCCTAGCAAGGTACACTTATATTCCCCTTGTATCGTTATCTGGATTGAACGTCAGTTGTAGGTGGCTTTGGAGGCACCCCAGGGTCGGATGGGTGTCATATCCAGGATTGGATGACCATGAGTACCACGAAGAAGCAAAAAGGTTGTTGCGACCTAACACGTTTGGCGGCGTGCTGAGCTTTGGCGTCGATGGCGACATCGATGTTGCGAGTAGAGTTGTCGACAGCCTCAAATTGGCGAGCAACCTCGCGAACGTGGGTGACGCCAAGACGCTTGTGATTCATCCTGCGTCGACGACGCATTCGCAGTTGTCGAAAGAAGAACGTGAAGCGACGGGTGTGTCGGAAGATCTGATTCGGGTGCGTGAGGTGCTCTCTCTGGCGGGTAGTTTGGGAGACTTTGCTCACGAGCGAGGTGACCATGTAGGTCGCGGTTGGGATCGAGCATATTGATGATATTATTGCGGATTTCGAGCAGGCATTATACACTGTTCCTCTGTGAAACACGCTACCACCAAGAGTAAGGGAACATCTCTACTACGACGAGTTGCAGGACATTGAGTGCGTATCTGGTGCAATACTAGTTCCCGATTCGGATCACTCCTTGACTTGCTTCTCGGCTAAATTTAAGCTCGAGTGCTCTTCCGGTTACTTCGTTGGATCTTGAAAATAGGTGTGAAAGACTAACCAAGCAAAGGAATTCTTTCTTGTGCAGGCTTTCATCTGATGTCCCCAGAATTTTGCATCCGGGACCATTGATTATCTGTGGCACGTCAATACGGGTGAATCTCAGTAGTGGTATGAGACCTCTCTCTATAGAGCATATCCTATCTTTGGCGGTTTCCTGCTGGCCAGGCGGCCCTTGGCACGCCTAAGACGATTTGAGAGTCTTCTAATAGGAGTTTACCCTACACAGGTCTAGTTATTTCAGGAGCTGCCGTATCTTATTGTTCGGACGGGAATTCGGCTCGGTTAAATAGAGGCCACGGTGCAGCACAAGGGCAAGAAAGTTAGAGCGCTGCACTCTAGCTTCGTTGCTCGCTCTCACTCGGCTCTCTCAGCCCCAGAATCCGCTGCACCGTCGTAACAGTACGAACACAGCTGCTGAGAGTGCACTGTGCTACTTCCGTGTCGCTATTTGTAGAGGAGCTTCCGACAAAATACCTAATACGGCCTTTACAACTGACAGGAGGGCGCAGCACCTAATCTCCGCGCTCCCAGACCTGTCATACTCTCCACACATGACGGCATTATCGTCAAATGGAGGTTCGATGTCGAATCGGTGCGATACGGACTCTTCTCGCCAAATAGCGGTCAGTGTAACTTCCACTGGCATACCACGAGAACTCGACCGTTCATGTGGTTATTAGAATATCCAGGCAGGGCAGCTCGTTTGATGGTTAACTGCCAGAACCCCCAAGCTGTCCGTCAATTGAGAGGGTTTCGATGCGACACGATTTCGTAAGTGCTGCTGCCAACGATCGGTGTATACCTAATCTCCGTGCTGAATCGACAAATCTGCAGCGGTACATGGCGCCTTTTCGAACAAACTTGGACCATGCCCAAGTCACCTAAGATCGGACTGAGAAACCTTCTAATGTTCCAGCATGCTTTGATCCTTTCTTTACACTTGTCGTTACGAGACCACATGAAACATCATCTAGCACAGCTCAATTGTGTACCATACTCCGTCGACGCAAGTATTCTCAACACTGGATGGAGAACAATACTTGGTTTCCGACATAATGGAGATGCGTCTGTCGAGCAGGCGAGATCAAGTCAGGTAAGAAGTGACTTGATCTCTTCAAACTAGAGTAAATCGCAGCCTTCTGCCAATCAGCGGGAACTCACAACATGTAGGAGCGGTTATAGGGCACCAGGCGGAGATATCACTTAATGCGGAGAAGGGATCTCTTGATCAAACAGTAAATTAATTCATCCGCGGTCCGCCCAAGCTCCACTCACACTCGCTGCATGTCTCTCGAGATTTGGTTTCGAACAATAAGCCATCAACACAGATGATAAGCTATCTGCCGAGAGCTTGGTTTCCTTTCACATCTGCTTGCTCGATTCTTCACTTGGATGACCGTGCCTGGCACTGCTTGCGATCTCTCTGTTTGATGGCGTGATCACATGTAATCAGTCGGAATCGAAAATGTATATAATGGTTCTTCACACAGGACTCACAGTCGTCGTCTTTAGACTCTTATCGCCATGGCTGATCCTAACAGGTGGGTCCAGCTCTTCTGGCGACCTATGTAGAACATCGAACATTGCATCGGCAGACAACTCGAATTCGAGACCCTGCAGCTCCATGCTGGTCAAACCCCCGATCCCACTACCAAAGCACGCGCAGTCCCCATTTATGCCTCGACCAGTTTCGTCTTCAACGATTCTGCGGTAAGTTGTGATTCCCTGCTCGACGTTTCCAAACGAATTGCGCGGGCTCAGACGATGCTCAGCACGGTGCCGATCTCTTTGGTTTGAAGTGCGTCGACGGGATCGAACGCATTCCTCGGCCTGACTCGTTATCTTATAGAACATTCGGTCACATCTACTCACGCATTGGGAACCCTACCGTCGTGCGTATAAATATCCAGTCCCTATCAAACAGTCTTCTCTCACAGCGCCTATTTTTAGGACGTCTTTGAGAACCGTGTCGCCGCGCTCGAGGGTGGGGTAGCTGCAGTAGCGACGGCGTCCGGTCAGTCGGCGCAATTCCTCGCTATCTCTACGATTGCAGATGCAGGCGATAATATCGTGTCGACGTAAGTCCGTATCACGTGTCGACGATCCGCTCTTTGAACGCGTACACGTGCTAGGTCATACCTCTATGGTGGAGTACGCACTAAATATTTCATTCCCGAAACTGGTACTGAGATTTCTCACTAGACATACAACCAATTCAAAGGTTTGAGTCACCGACCCACTCGAGACGGGGTGTGACGTACATTCCATAGTGACGTTCAAGAAATATCGTATCGGCGTCAAGTTTGTCCATGGAGATGACCCAAAGGACTTTCAAGCGGCTATCGACGAGAGGACGAGGGCAATCTATGTCGAGAGCATCGGTAACCCCAAATATAATCTTGCACCGATTCCAGAACTTGCAAAGGTAGGTAGACTGTACGTGGAACGGATATTGGCAATGACGCTCAGTGGTGGTATTAGATCGCTCATGACCACGGCATCCCGCTGATAGTGGATAATACCTTTGGAATGGGAGGATACCTCATCCGGCCAATCTCCCTCGGCGCGGATATTGTCCGTCAGTTGACTCGTTCAGGGACAATCATATTTGCTTGACTCTTCTTCTCCTTTAGTACACAGTGCTACGAAGTGGATCGGAGGTCACGGAACCACAATCGCGGGTGTAGTCATTGATTCTGGTACTACACCCTTGCGCTGGCGACAAGTTGACTAACCCTTGTTCCAGGCAAGTTCGACTGGGCGCGTAGTGGCAAATTCCCTTCGTTCACGTCTCCTTCGGAGGGTTATCATGGACTCGTTTTCACTGAAACCTTTGGGTCAATTGCATTTGCGGTAAAGCTCCGCGTAGAGCTCTTGCGAGATTTAGGGCCCGCGTTGAATCCCTTTGGAGCTTTCCTCCTTATTCAAGGTCTCGAGACACTCAGTCTTCGTGGTCAGAGACATTGCGACAATGCGCTCGCACTAGCGATGTGCGTCACCCCTGTTCTCTACACGTTTCGCCTCCTCAGATTTCCATACTTTAGCTGGCTGGAAAAACATCCCAAGGTCGCATGGGTTTCATATTTGGGTCTCGAGAATCATCCTTACCACGAACGAGCCAAGAAACTGCTCCGTGTCAACGCGTATGGCGGCGTGTTGAGCTTTGGTCTCAAGGGCGACCACACTTTTGCGAGCAAAGCGGTGGATGCTCTCCGACTGGCGAGCAACCTCGCCAATGTCGGCGACGCCAAGACGCTCGTGATCCACCCTGCCACGACGACGCATGAACAGTTGACGGAGGAAGAGAGAGAAGCAGCAGGCGTGACGCCAGACTTGATTCGAGTGGGTGTTTATTTCTGTAGGGTCTGATCCGTACTCACCATCACCATGGGACGCAGGTCGCAGTGGGAATCGAGCACATCAATGATATCATTGCGGACTTTGAGCAGGCACTAAAGGCCGTGCCTAGCACCACAAAACAAGCAAACATGTGATATGACCATGTGGATTACTACTATGCAGCTACTCAGAGTGTTGAACGTTGGACCAAGAGAGGTGTCATCGAGAGAATATACCGTCCAGACGAGACGTTTTCACCATGATGCATGACAGATGACCAGACACTGATATTGGCATAAGGGGCCACAAATATCTGGGCAGTCTTCAGGCTCGTTTGAAAGGTGCCATTTTAAGCGCATCCCCGACACCCACTTTGACTGTTGGGTTCATTGAGACCATTTCTTCATCCCTCCAACACCTCTCCCGGGTTTTGCCATCCGCTTCTACCCTGCGTTCCCTGCATGCCGGTTTGAGCGTCCTTCGAACTTGCATCTTGTCCCAAGACTCAATCTCGTTCAGACACTGCGTGTGGACAACATGGATCGCAACTATTTGCGATACCTCGATAGCCTTGGTTGATTGAGACGCCGCTAACTGTTGTGTCAGATGAATACTAACCCCTACTGTACCCCCAAACCGGCACCTACCCTCAAATCGGCAGTCACAAATGTCACGGACGGTCGTGACAAATCACGCACTGTAGCAGCAGTGAATTTCAAGCTCCGATTCACCCTCGCTGCTCTGGTAATAAGTCTCGTGCATAGAATTATATGATGCGGTTGACTACTCGACGAGATCTGTGTATCTAATTAAAAGGCATTTGCCCTGAGCTATACGGACTATGATCGTGATGATTACTACTAATGAATGAATGATGTAAAGGAGCGTTATAAGACATGCTATGAACATAAGGAACGTGGGCGTGGTATTGAACATTGGTCAGCCGCACTAATGGTCTTGCATGTCCCATCTGACAGAGCCTTGACAGCGAGCTCCAGCCAGGCCTCATATTCGGGGTCCCTTGTTGAAGCTTGCTGTCCTCGATGGCCTGCCATCGCCAGCGATTGCTGGTGCCCGGCTCACGTGCAGCAAACTACACACCTTCGCAATCTCCAGAACTACCACACGGATTTCATTCGTCCAACTTGACAATACAGATAGAGATACAAAGAAAGATGTGTAAAGTAGTATAGTGAAAATATGTAAGGTGCTGACATGGGGTTAGGTGCTGGTTTGGGGGTAGGGGGTAGTATTAATGGAGAAGGGTCTGAGGGGAGTTGGCACAGCTGACAAAAAAGGAAATACACGTGGGAGTAAGTGAGATAGACGAGACAACCCGAAACACTCGAAATACTCGAAATGCATGACATACCCGACATACTCGACATACTCAACACACCCGCGAACTACTCCTCCGAACTGAATAGCAGGCGAAACAAACGACCCAAGTGTCGAGTAAGTTTTTGCTCTGTTCAACCCCCGACGTCCTCCGTCAATATTATGGAGGATGGAGGATTGACTGATGATAATATTATTATTATTGATTATTGATACGATGTGAAACAGGAAAAAAAAATATGAACTGACGGCTGCGTTGTTAGGATTGGGAAGGAGGTGATTTATCATTCTACATCCCACAACTTCATCCCATGACCACAGAAGAGACACCCTTGCTGGGAAACCAACCTCAGCCCAACGGCGACACAGCCCAGCATGCCTGTCCCACCGAGGATATTTACAACCGCTTCAGCAGTGAACAGAAACGTGTGATCCTCGCCATCGTGGCTCTCGCCGCAGTCCTCCCCAGTGTGTCTTACATCTTGACTCGACTCTTTTTCGTATTTTTGAGCATTGTCGATCATCGTCGATCATTAACCAGTGTTCGTCGGTGGCTGCTTTGTCCCGTCGATACCCCAAATCTCCAAGGACCTCCATGCAACCCCTGCCGCTGTGAGGTATGTCATTCAACGTCTAGTGTTATTTTGGCGTTGTTACGCTAGGCACATAGTCTAGGCGTGAGCCTCTCCGTGCTTGCAAGTTCCGTTAGTGTCGTGTTCTGGTCCGCGTACACCTCGTTCTGTAGGTCTCCACGCGACCTTTGTGCCACATATCCTTCTTGGCTAACCTCAGCTTTTGATTGTGAGATGGCCGACGGGGGGTATATCTCTGTGGGATTCCTTTTATGATTCTCGGTAGTTTCGCTGTCGCAGCGTCGCCGGATCTAAACAGTCTGCTCGTCTGGCGGTTCGTACAGACATTTGGTTGCGGTGGTGTTTTTGCTCTGGGAGCCGCTACTATTGGCGATATCTACAAAGTAGAGGAGCGGGGGACTGCCATGGGCACGTTCTTTGGTGTGAGTTCCACTATCGTGTTCGTCGTTGATAATATCGGGGACTATCATTCAGGCAATGTTATTCGGACTCGCGACGGCACCGCCGCTCGGAGGTAAGACGTCGCTCTGGCATATCTGGCAGATGCTGATCCACGCACGATCATGCAGGTGTCCTAGCACAGTATTGGTCATGGCGCGGTTTTCAAGCAGCACTAGGCGTATGGGGCATCCTACAATTCTTGTTGTTCATTTTCTTCTTCCCTGAAACCGCTCACCCGGGCTCGCGCGGTATCGACAAGGCGCAGGGCCCAAACAGACTGCTCATTTGGATCAATCCACTCCGTTGCCTGACTTTCCTCCGGAGCCCCAATGTCATAGCGATCGTGCGTACCTTTTTATCTGGTGGATCTTTGTCACTCTGAAGTGATTTGATGTGCTCTCACTAGACATTGACAAACACATTCGCACTCATCACGGACTATGGTATGTCTTGTAGGGAATCATTGCACTGACACTCGCACACTGACGTCCATGAGCGGGTAGTATTATTGGTACCCATTGCATACACTATCGTGCGTATTCACGAGGCCCCGGATCTGTGTCTGACTTGCTCAAAGGGTGCTAAATATGGATTTAAAACCGAGGGCATGATTGGTGCTCTTTTCATTCCAAGTGGTCTCGGCAATTTTGGTATGCCGTCCTGGTCTTGCTGGATCACCTATCTTATTGAGAATGTTTAGTCGGGGCCCCTATCTCCGGGCGTCTCTCCGACATGGTGGTACGACGGGCAAAGGAAGAACGCAAAGGCATATGGGTCCCAGAAGACCGCCTCCGTGCAGTATGGCTAGGAGGACTCGTGCTTATACCAGCCTCCGTCACGCTGGTCGGCTTCATCACGACCTATGTTGACGGAACTATCGGTTTGGTGCTCAACCTTGTGTGCCTCTTCACCAATGGCGTCGGTGTACGCTCACTTTTTCTCAGACAAATCCCTCTGGCGCTGATATGGAAGCATCCATTAGGTGAATATGGTGCTCACCCCGATCGGTGCGTATACTGTCGATATCATGCCTTCTCGGAGTGCAGAGGTCATGGCTGCCATCTCGTACGTCCTTTCATCCTAATCCAAGCGCGTGCTCTCTGATGATCAATGGATCATGCGTATTGCTGACCTACCGCCAGGGCTCTCCGATCGCTATTGCTCGCTCCCGTATCTGTATTGTTTATACCCTCTGTCCAAATCATCGGCGTCGCTGCGACCAACACAATCGCAGGTATCCTGGCATTGTTCGGATACTTGTACGTTGTCTCGTTCGTTCCTATGTGTGGTTTCTGACGCAAGCGGATACGCTCTCAGCCTGATCTGGCTCACGATACGTTATGGCAAGCAGATGCGTGCCTACGCTGATGTTGGATACCCCGATTTCGGCGCTCGTGGTTCGCACGGCAATGATACCACATCCCGGATTTAGAATTGAATATACTTGATTCCAGGGCAGGGACATGCTTCATGCTTGAAGCCTACAAACTAGATTGAGGCCACTCATATGTCTCGTCGACGTGTTTTACTTCATGTATATGTATCACTTTTACCTGAGGTTCTACAAGGGACCACTGCAGCAGAGTAATTTGCTCAAGCTGGTGACGACTGGATGGAGGGCAATCTGGAACTCTCCTTCAAGCACAGTCGAAGACTCCTGGCCATCTTTCTGGATGTTCTATCGCCACAGTCAGTGATTGAGCAGCTTCCCAAGATTTTCAGCAATGATAGTCAGTCGCAGAACTTCATCTCAGACACTTCAAGCCCCTCATTATATAGCTCTATTCCGAGGAAGAACAAAGTTGGAACAGATCCTCTAAGGAGTGAATGAGTCAGAAGTTGTATTTTTGATATCCCTGGGTCACATTCATTTCTCTTGGACCAATTAGTGCTGTCACCCTGGACTCTTTATCAGGGTTCACAACATTGATTGAAAACCAAGTTTAGTACAGTATAAATTGCAAGCTCATCAGTCACAAAATGCTTGCAGCACCAATTTCTCTGCACCATGTCACAATGCTTAGGAGACCACTGCCATGGAGGAGTTTACCCAAGACTCTCCAATTACAATGGCAAGGGATGTTCTTGCAGATGTGTATGATGATTCTACAGATATATATGGGATCACTAATATATTATAAGTCAGAGTCCTCTTTGTGTACACTCCCATTCTTTTTCTTCTTGCTCTATTTATCTCTTTCACAACTTGCCTTACTTCTTGATTTCCTTACAACATATGCTACATGCTACTCCTGCATTTTCAATTATCCAGATGATATCTTGATGTACCACTATATCAGTGGACTTTCTCCTTTGGATTTACTCCTGTTCCACTGGTAGTGTCATTCCCCTTTCCTGGGTATTTTTTATTTAGTTACTTGGTCTATGCATGGCCAGTTTACCCTATAAATAGGGTCCTCACCTGTAGTAGTACCTTAGATTGTCCTATGCAATCTACATGCTAGAGCAACTCCTCAGTTGACACACTGCCTTGCTGCTAAGGTCTGAGTCCTCACTCTTGTCCCAAACCTTTGTTAGGTCAACATTCTCATTAGTAGTTCTTCTCTTTAAGTGAAGAGGGACTGTTCTAGTGATCAAAGTCTATTATGGTGTGATGGCACCTAACACAAACATACTAAAACAACTAATCAGTAACAGTGAGTTTGATTACTAGAACAGTCCCTTTTCACTTGGAGAAAAGAACCACTAAGAAGATAGCCAAAGATTAAGAATGAGGTTTACTCAGACCTTAGCAGCAAGATAGTATGCTGACTGAGGAGGAGTTCTAGCACATAGATTGCATAGAAAAAGCTAAGGTATTACTACAGGCAAGGACTCCAATTATGAATAGACTGGCTATATATAGACCAACTAGCTATAAAGGAAACAATCTGGAAAGGGAAGGAATATTACCAGTGGAGTGAAGACTAGACTGAGAAGGGAAGTCCACTGATATCATGGTACATCAAGATGTCATCTGGATAACTGAGCACTATTGAAGTACAGTAGCTTAAAGCATATATTGTAAAAAGACAAGAGTAAAAGGGGAATCATGAAAGAGATAAGTAGCATTAGAGGAAAAGAAATGGGGTGAGACCTTCACCACTCCACTCTGTGACTCATTGTGTCAGTGCAACTGACAAGCCCATGACTGATGGGGGCTGTCATATCCCATCTGGCTCACCTCTGGTACTTCTGTTACCATCCCCAGTCATCTCTGGACCTACCTCTATTTCTTCTTCTTCAGTATATCTTAGCTCTATTTTGACTTCTACTTGATTCCTCCAATACTTGCTCTGTTTTCCTCCTGTTCTATGTCCATATAATGTAACCTTTGACTTGACTTTGACACTTGATGTTATGTGTTGATCAGTGAACCCGCCCATATACTCTTTTTATTTCCATGTCACATCATTATTCACATCTTGGTTCCTTCTTAGCATTGCATCTTTCGTCAACAGACTATGCCATCTCTTCTGCCTCTACAAATGCAATGCCTTCTATGACCAGAGTATTCTCTAGTTCTATCTTTTATTACTTACCTTCCAACACAGTCAGGGGATTTATAACTCTTCCCTCCATTTCTAGTAAAACCCCTATACTTACTAGAAATGGTCTTCCATTACCCTGGCATGTGACAAGGTTTATTCCTGTACTTTATCACCAGTGGCCTTTCCTCTTTTTGATATGTCCTCAGGCCACTGGTAACATTTTACCTCTATTTAGCAGTTCCCTTCCTTGATACTTGATTTGTGCATAGAGGGCCTGTCCTATAAATAGGGCTCTCTAGCTGTAGTAATACTCTAGCTTGTTCTATATAATCTATGTACTAGAACTCCTCCTCAGAATGGCCGATCACCTTATCTACTATCTGAGTAATCTCTACCTTTGAACCTTGACACTCTCATTAGGAGTTCTTCCCTCTCATTAAAGGGGACTATTCTTATGATCATATTTCGCTGTTGATAACTGTTTACAGAAAGGGCCACATGTTGTATATGCTGCCACTAGGTTGTCTGGACATAGAAGTGCTGAGGCTAGCATCTACACAACTAATAAGAGTTGCCATCCAGAAGCCATGCTGACTATATCACTATCCATGGGTCTAGGTCTGCTTAGAGGAGCCACCTATCATCAGAGACAGTTGCTGTTCTGTCTAGTTGTTTTAGTATATTTGTATTAAGGTGTCATCTCATTATAACACTTGACATTAGCATAGCTTGTCTCTGGTATACAGCACCTGTCATTGGAGCTTGTATGTCTGGTTCAACTTACTCATCCGTTTCATCCTCTATATAAGTCCTATATCTCCATTGTTAGTACTCCAGTTCAAATATCGAATAAGTCACTCCATTTCAAGTCTGATGCTTGACCTTGTCTCTATCTCCACCCTCTACTCTTTACTCATAAATGAGGCTAGGAACTTGGCAAGAATGTGACACATAAGTTCTATGTCAAAGCCTCACCCCTCCACTATACCTCTGAATATCTGCCACACCTCTAGTGATACAACCCTAAACCAGAAAGCGTCTCACTTGAGGGTAAGCTTGGTGCGTTCGTAGGTCGCGGTGGAGAATGAAGTAGGAAAATGGGCTTGTGAAGGTGCCTATGTTATCCCTTGCTAAGGCTAGCTAGTAGAGGGGAGAACACCAAGAGAACAAGCTGAGGGCTTCAGCTTGCTCCTTGGGCTTTATATACTACTCTAATGTACAGCCACCTGGGCACGGACCAGCTATCTAAGTATGGTAATTCTCCGTCTATGGTCAAACCCTTGACCCTTATCTACGCCTCATGGCGATGGCGATCAGCAATCCTGTGCTGCCACAGCGGAGATTAACTGCCACCTCCTGTGTGGCGTCTTCTATTAAAGAAGAGAAGAGAAGTATCTGGAAAGATCCGGATGAGCGGAGATTAAGGGGCGCTGGGTTAGGGCACAAATGAAGAGTGGAAGTGAAAAGAAACCCAATCAGGAAACTAGTTCCCGCGCATTAGGAGCGATTCCAGAACCTACTACCAAGGGCGACAGGTGACGGCAAAGGCCGTACTTCGTTACCTATGCACTGTCTAGGTGGTCTTTGGACTCTTTAATACCTAGCTCTCCTGGCGTCATCACGTGACTGGTCACGTGGCCTGCGAATGAAGTAAATGCATCTAGGCGCGAAAGAGAAGAAAAGGAAAAGAAAAATAAATGATACCGTAGTGCGACGTGACCATAACACTACCCCCCTCCTAAGGCTCGGATTCCCAGACGAGCCAGGCGCTCACGGAGCACTTGGGAAATCCAAGATGTTGAAAGGGAGGCCCCGCTCCGGCGGGTTGGTGTTGAAACCTGCGTTATTAAATAGGAGGAGAAAGTCCAGTGGATCGATCGCAAGCGACCGAGGGGCGGAGGGATGGGCACAGTGGAAAGCCTTTAGTGCTTCTTTTGCATTACCGAGGTTCTCGGTAGGCTCCCAAGTCCTATCCTCGTCCCCAAAGCCCTTCCAGTGGACTAAATATTCTAAACGCGTCCCGTTCTGGCGGCTAGCCACCAAATAATCTACTTCCCACTCGTAGTCTCTGTCCTCGGTTACGACAACCGGGCCCGGGCGTCGAGGGAGTTGACCCTCGAGACGTTCCTTATAGGGTTTCACCCGGGAAACATTAACCATAGGGTGGATGCATAGCGTCTTTGGCAGTAATAACGTAACCGCGTTGGGGCCTGCTAAAGCTGTGATCTTGTACGGCCCTAGCCATCGCTCAGAAAGTTTCTTTGAAGCTCTAGTGAGCCTCAAGTTCTCCGTTGAGAGCCAGACTAGCTGGCCAACTTCATAAATAGGGGCATCGGAACGATGCCTGTCTGCCTGTTTCTTCATTTTCTTCTGAGCTAGCAGGAGATTGTGATGCACTTCTTCCAAGGTTGCGGAGAACTCATCTGCTGCGGGGGCCGTACTGCTTCCGGCGACGGCTTCAGTGCCCAGCCGCATTGGATAAGTATGGGTAAGGGAGAAGGGAGTCTTCTTCATAGAAGAAGATACCTTGGAGTTCATGCTATACTGTGCGATCGGAAGCCAGTCTGACCATTCTTGCTGGCGGTCAAAGCAATACATTCTCAAAAACTTTCCAACCTCTCGATTTACAACCTCTGATTGCCCGTCCGTTTGCAGGTGGAATGCAGTCGAGAGGTGGGTTTCGATGCCAAGCTGTTTATTAATATTTTGCATCACCTGTGATGCGAACTGTGGACCTCGGTCCGTAGTTATCGATTTCGGAAGGCCATGATGCTTCCATACGTATTGCATAAATAGCTTGGCCATATCAACGGCGCTGATTGCCTTGGTGCATGGAATCAGCTCTACTTCCTTGCTGAACCGGTCGACCACTGTCAAGATGGCATCGAATCCGTGAGAGAGGGGGAGGTCGGTGATGAAGTCTGCGGTGATGTCCTCCCACGGACCGGACGGAACCAGTAAAGGAATGAGCCTGCCGGCTGGTGCGGCACCTGTTCCCTTGAACCGTTGGCACATGTCGCATCTAGCGACGTAATCTGCAACAAAGGTGGCAAGTCCTGGCCACCAATAATTACGTTGTAACGCTTCAAGCGTTTTCTCTTTGCCTGGATGCCCCATAATGGGCGTGTCGTGGTGCATCCGGACGACTTCCATCCAGAGCAGTAACGATTCGGGAACGTATACTCTGTTGTGGTGGTCGCTGAGGCAGCCATCATGCTCCTCCTGGATTCCCCACTTTCTTTCGAGTTCTCTTATGTCCCTTTCACGTAGCTTGCACGTTTCCAGGAATATTTTATGTCTAAGGCGGGCCCCATCATCCATAATCGAGAGCGTGCCCTCCAAGGGGGTTGCTCTAATCTTGTCCGGGGAAATAACAATTATCCCTTTATTGTCTTCCTCGATTCCTTCGGCATGGTCCGGTCAGCGACTTAATGCATCGGCTTTTGCCATCGAGGCACTGGGTTTATACACCCATACCATATTGAATCGGGTAAGATACTGCGCCCACCGCGCTTGGCGGCGATTCAGATCTTGGCGCGTCATAAAGAAGCGGAGGTTGTTATGGTCATTCCAGACCTCGAACAGTAACTTGGCTCCTTCTAGGTAATGCCGCCACTGCTCTAGTGCTTGGATGATGCCTAGCATCTCCTTATCGGCAATGGGGTAGTTCCGTTCTTCCAGGGTCATAGAGTGGCTGGAGTATGCCACTGGATGCCATTTATCTCCTTTTAGAATACTTAAGACAGCTCCGGTTGCGTAATCCAAAGAATCGCTTTCTACGCGGAATTGACAATCGATGTCGGGATAGGCAAGGACGGGTGCGGTTGTGAAGGCTTGCTTCAACGTGTCGAAGGCATGCTGGCACGTCTCTTCCCATAGGAAGGGTTTGTCCTTCTTCGTCAGATCATGGAGTGGTCTAGCCACTTTACTATAATTGGATATGAACCTGCGATAGAAGTTTGCTAACCCTAGGAAGCTTCTTACGTCCTTGACTTTTGTGGGGACCGGCCATTTCATTATGGCGTCAACCTTGGCCGGGTCCATCTTTATCCCTTCCGGGGATACGATCATTCCCAAGAAGTCTACCTCCTTGACGCGGAAGAAACACTTTTCCGGTTTCACAAACAAATCATTTTCTTCGAGGCGTCGGAGGACTTCTAACACGATTCGATCGTGTTCTTCTTGGTTATCTGTCTTGGTGAATATCATTATATCATCGATATAGATGACGCAGACGTCATCCATATCGGCAAAGATCTCATTCATCATCGCTTGGAAGGTGGCGGGGGAGTTGCAAAGTCCGAAGTATATTACGAGAGGTTCGAACGCTCCCTTGAATGTGACGAAGGCGGCTTTCCATTCGTCACCTTCTCGTATGCGGATATTGTTGTACCCTCATCTGAGATCCATTTTCGTAAATAATTTTGCCCCCCTTAGTTTATCCACCAATTGGGAAATTAGCGGAAGCGGGTAATTGTTTTTGACGGTATGCTCGTTAAGGTAGCGGTAATCCTGTACCATGTGCTTCTTGCCGTCTTTCTTTGGAACAAAGAAGACCGGAGAGGTCTGTGGTGACTTAGAGGGTCGTATATACCCCTTAGCTAGCTGATCATCTAGAAAAGCTTTGACTTCTTCTTGTTCCATTACTGACAGAGGAATGAGTCGACCCTTCTTCGGATTAAACGTTTCTTTGAGGTCGATCCCATGATCCCATGGTTTTCTAACAGGCATGCGCTCGCTTTCCTTCTTTGAGAACCGTCCAAAATACTTTTTGTATTCGCGAGGAACCAGTTCCTCGACCGTCTTTTCCCCTTTTGGTTCTTGCGCTTCTAGCGCTTTGATCGTGGCGTGAATCTGGTACTGGAAGTCTTCTTCCTCCTTTTCCAGAAGGCGGAGGAATACCGGCTTATCCTGTAAGTGATGGCAGTGTTGTGGGCAACGAGTCATCTTGACTGTTCCTTTTGACCAATCTATTTCGGGGTTATGTCGTTTTAACCATTCATATCCTAGTATGAATTGGTTTTTTCCTAGATCAGTTACTTCTGCCGTTATCTTTTCTCGGTGTCCTTGGAATTCTAGTACCAGTTCAGCAGCATGCGTAATACTGCCTGCCGAGTTCTTTGTCCCGTCCACGTTATACATGGGTATTTCGTGGCGGAGTTTAACCAAAGGGAGTTTAACGTTATCGGCCCATTTTCGATCTATGAAGACGGCGTTGGCTCCGCTGTCTAGCAGCGCTTCTGCCCTTATGTAACTTCTTTTCACGCCTTCGTCGTAGGGTGCGATTCGAATATTGAGAAGTATTTCCTTGTCTATTCTTAGGTTCCTAACAAAAATGTCATCCGGGAAAATAACATTTTGTTTCGGGGAGTAAGAGGAATTAAGCCCAGGTTTTACGTCCCTGGCGAGCCCACTAGGGGACCCCTCTGACGGCTGTGAAAATTCTTCTTTTTCCATTCCCTCGGCTTCTCCGACCGAGAGGTTGGAATACCTATTGTTTGGTGATGCGCCTTTGGGACTCCCGGGGTCCTTCAGGCACGGCCTTTTCCCTTACTGGCGAGACCTTCATAGTCCCAGAACCAGGCTCGGGCTTCTTCAAAGTTCATTTCCCTTACCATCTTGGGTAAGGGGCGTTCAGAGGGGTCTACCTCCTTTCCTTTGTCTTCCCGGTTCGGTCCGGGGGTAGTGGACTTACCTGCGCCTCGGACCAGAGCCGAGGACACAGCGCCCGCATCGGTCTCTTCTTCGTTGTCGGAAGGGACCTCCTTCCAATGAACGACTCTGCGCATCTTGCACCCTTTCTTTTGGCAGGTGTCTCGGTGCCCGCCGTTATAGAAGCCGCACTCAGTGCAGGCGTTCTTCTTTTCTCCTTTATAGGCAGAGGAGCCTCCCTTGTTCGACGCGGGGTTTCCGCAGTCTTTGGAAAAATGTCCCTTTTGCCCACATTTGTAGCAGGCGTAGTTGGCTTTATCGAATATTGGCCGTCTGTCAGCCGCATCGATGTCCATTGCATTTGGGTCACGCCTCGGATTACCCGAGTTCCTCTGCGCGCCCCTTGCGAGAAGTTTCATCAGGTCTTCTCTTTCTCCTTGAATTCGGAGTTCTTCCATGAACTCTTCGAGATCGTCGGGGTAACCCTTAGCCCGGACGTATCTCTTTACAATCCCTTGATCTGTGTGTTTGTACAGCAGATCGATGCATTGGTCAGTCGGTAGCGCAGCTACCAACTGATGCGACTTGAATTTTATGAGGAAGGAGACCATATCGCTCCTCCCTTGCACGAGCGTGAGCAGCTGTTGCTTATGCCACTCCTTATCGTTTACCGGCCTGAAGTTGGCCAGCATCATCTTCTCGAATGCCTCCCAGGCTGGCCATCCCGCCGTTGCGGCTGCCTGGCTAATTGTCATTGCAAGGCGGGCGGCATCTCCTTTGGTCATCCGGGACACTACGGCTTTCACCACGGTTTCACCCGGGAGGGTGGTGGCATTTTCGTCCTTCCACATGAGGACTTTTGCCCACCATTCATTGAACGTGCGGCCCCTCTGACCTTCAAAGGTTCCGGGGTCTGCGATTACTTTGGACAACTTGGGCGCACTGGGCCCTGCCGTTGCCCCGCCAGTCGCTGCCGTTCTGGCGGAGAGGGTTCTTACTTGGCCGACGAGAGTGCCGACCGTTGCTTCGAGATCTTTGATTTTTCTGGCTGCTACGATAAGCCGGTTGCTTTCTTGGGTAACCCTGGTTTCCGCCTGGGCCAGGCGTGTGATAAGGTTCTCCTTCTCGCCTTCTACTCCAGCGAGGTAGTTTCCCAGTTCTACCACCAATCGGGCCCAATCGTCGGTTCCTGCCGCGAGTTGGGATATGATGGCGGTGAGGTTATTGGGAAGAGACATGTTACTTTTATTTCAGCAGTACTTTACTTTCTTGATCGGTCTGAGCCAAATCCTAGATCCCAGCGGTGTCTGCCTACTAATTTCTTTCTCGTACTCCCTCCTTTGTCTTTTCTTAGGTGCGGGGGGCTCCAGCACCAGTTCGGGCTCTAATGAGGGTGTGCGAGAGTTGATACCCGGGGTGTACGGGCATTCGTCGAGGGCGGGGGTTGAGCGGGCGGAGGACAAAGGGGAGTTCCCGAATGTCCGGTCTAGGTCCTGTTCATGCTAGTACAGGTCCCACTCGTACTGTTGCCACTCCTTGTCGAGGTAGGGGTCATGGGCTGGCTGGGGGGAAGGTTGTGGCGGGGGTGACTGTGAGTCGATTGAGCCGATAGAGGGCCCTTCGATCTCTTCTTGTCGAAAGTAAAGCGCGGGGTCGACTGACAGCGCGCTGCTGGCAAGGTCTCTGGGGTTGTTCTCTTCCCAGGTACTGGTGAACCCGACTTCTGGCTGCTCTAAATAGCCCCAGAAGTCTTCTTCGAATCTCCTCTCTGAATCCTCCTGACATTCTCTCGTCAGGTGCTCCACTAGCTCCCGTAATTGTACTACCGGGAGGTCTAGATCGCCTTGGTCGTTCGGGTCGTCTACTACTTTCTGATTGGCTACTAGGTAACGGTATACTATCTGTAGGGCTAGGGGGAGAACAGAGAGTATGGACAGCACTTGATGCCTATAAGAGGAATGCGGCTGTGCGGGCGTCCACTTGAAACTTACTTGCTCCTAGGTGATGAGGCTAGGAGGGTGTGAGGTACGAACGTTAGAGCTTGTTCTAATGATACAACCCTAAACCAGAGAGCGTCTCACTTGAGGGTAAGCTTGGTGTGTTCGTAGGTCGCGGTGGAGAATGAAGTAGGAAGATGGGCTTGTGAAGGTGCCTATGTTATCCCTTGCTAAGACTAGCTAGTAGAGGGGAGAACACCAAGAGAACAAGCTGAGGGCTTCAGCTCGCTCCTTGGGCTTTATATACTACTCTAATGTACAGCCACCTGGGCACGGACCAGCTATCTAAGTATGGTAATTCTCCGTCTATGGTCAAACCCTTGACCCTTATCTACGCCTCATGGCGACAGCGATCAGCAATCCTGTGCTGCCACAGCGGAGATTAACTACCACCTCCTGTGTGGTGTCTTCTATCAAAGAAGAGAAGAGAAGCATCTGGAAAGATCCGGATGAGCGGAGATTAAGGGGCGCTGGGTTAGGGCGCAAATGAAGAGCGGAAGTGAAAAGAAACCCAATCAGGAAACTAGTTCCCGCGCATTAGGAGCGATTCCAGAACCTACTACCAAGGGTGACAGGTGACGGCAAAGGCCGTACTTCGTTACCTGTGCACTGTCTAGGTGGTCTTTGGACTCTTTAATACCTAGCTCTCCTGGCGTCATCACGTGACTGGTCACGTGGCCTGCGAATGAAGTAAATGCGTCCAGGCGCGAAAGAGAAGAAAAGGAAAAGAAAAATAAATGATACCGTAGTGCGACGTGACCGTAATATCTAGCCCCTTCATGTGCCCTTGCATCATTTCCAACCCCACCTTCATTTGGAAACATCAGACTTGATCTGGAGAACTTGGATTTGACAGTATATTCAAACTCACACTTGTCAAGTTCTATAAACCAGCATGATTACTCATGCTAGGACTACCATGCTTCAGACTGCCTTTGGCAGTTCTAGAGCAATTCCAGATGAGTTCATCAGTCTTACTGCCTGTGCTGCTCCTTCTATCTCTATCACCCAACAAGGGACTGTTTCTCTGCTTACACCACTTCCATTGCAGTTCAAAAATCTCCCTTCCAATGACAAAGAAATCTATGAATGTCCTGAAAGTTTGGTCCACAGACAAAGGGCCATAGATGGAGGAGGTAGCAGTGGTGGTGGTGATGACAGTGATGACCCAGACCATGGTTTGTCTGATGACAGACAAGACAACAACTCTGACAAAGAAGATGACCATCCCAATAATGTCCTGCTTGGGTATGAACCACTTAATAATCTCATTGATGCTATCCACAGACTAGCCCACTCCTCTGATTGAAGAAGCAGCTCCAACACTAAGGCTAAAATCAGAGAACCAGACACCTTTGACAAATCTGATCTGAAGAAGCTCTGCCCCTTCATTGTGCAATGCAAGATCAATTTTCAAGCAAACTTCAAGATGTTTAGCAGGGATCATACCAAGGTCACCTTCACTCAGTTCTATCTAAAAGAAATGGCATTGGACTACTTTGAGCCCAGACTTGCTCAGAGATGAGCCTCTGGAGCAATGTCTGCTCTGGATGGATGATTGGCCAGCCTTCCTATACAAACTTCAGGCCAATTTTGGCCCTTATGATCCTGTCACTGAAGTGGAAGCTCAACTGGAGCAACTGCACATGTGCAACAACCAGCAGATTAACAGATATATCATGGAATGGAACCACCTCACAAATCAAGTTCACAAGTGGGGTTCTAGTGCTCTCTGCCAGAGCTTCTACAATAGACTTCTGGACTGAATCAAGGACAAGATGGCATGCTAGGGGAAACCAGACTCTATCCAAGCTATGCATACCCTTGCCCAACAGATTGACCAGAGGTATTTGGAGCATAAAGAAGAAGTTGCTCAGGCAACCAAAGCCTCTGGATCACACTCTGGTAATCAGCTGTCCAAGTCCTCCAAGTCTGCCAGTTCTACCCAGACTTCCCAGACCCCCAACTCCAATAATGAGTCTACCAAGGACCCCCTCAAGCCTAACAGGAAGTCCACCACTTCCACTACATCTGCTCCTAAGCCTGACATCTTCTTAAAGTTAGGAAAGGATGGAAAGCTCACCTTTGCTAAGCACAAATGTCACTTCAACAACAAGTTATACATGTTCTGCAGTGCCAAAGAGCATATGGCCAAAGAGTGTCCTAAGTCCTCCTCCAAAGCTTTGAAGGCTCACATGGCCCAGACCACAACTCCAGAAACTAAACCAGATGACTCCAAGGAGTCAAAAAAATAGTCTGTGACCTCTGTGACTCCACATGAACTGGAGGTTGCATTGAACCCACCTGTGCACTCAAGGAGATCCACCTCAATGTGTCCGCTCTTTCAGATCCCAGATCTCTTTTGCCCACAGTCTCTTTGTTATCCTATGATATTTTGCCATTTTCTGTGCTTGTAGACTCTGGATGCTCTGATTGTTTTATAGATTCTTTTTTTGTAGAGTGACATAATCTTCATCCTTATTCTGTACCTCCACTTCTTCTCCGACTCTTCAATGGAACTTCTAATTCCTCCATTATCCAAGCTCTAGATCTCTCTATCCACTTTGAAACTGGTGATATCACTCTGACAAGATTCTATATCACTCCATTGGATGGTTCTTGTTCTCTTGTTTTAGAACACAACTGGCTCACCCACTACAGTCCGTTGATTGACTGGATTTTAGGCAGTATCTTGTTCTATTCACCTGAATAGGCCAGGCCAACCCCACCTTCAAGCTCACCCCCACAGCCTCTGGTTACTCCTCTGACTGCTCCTCCTCCACTAGATTCACCACATTTCTCTGATTGCAAGCCTCCTTCTATTGCCTTCATTAGTGCTCTAGCATTTATGCTAGCATGTTGTCTACAAGGCTCTGTGGAGTTCAGCATGCAAATCTGGCCTAAGGAAAGTGATCTCCATACTTTCTCCACAGTTCCTGAGGTTCCTGATCTCTCCAGTATATCTCCAGAATATCATGAGTTCACTGATATCTTTAGCAAGAGCAAAGCCTCCTAGCTTGCTCCACATTGCAAGCACAATCTTAAGATTGATCTTGAGGAAGGTGCTATGCCCCCCTGAGGAACTCTTTATTCCCTTTCCCCCACAGAGCTTGAGACACTCTGGATTTTCCTAGATGAGCATCTTGCCATCAGGTTTGTTCATCCATCTACCTCCAGACATGCTGCTCTAGTCCTATTTGTCTGCAAGAAGAACAGTTCACTTTGCCTTTGCATTGATTACTGAGAACTCAATAGAATCATGAAGAAAGATCACTATCCACTTCTGTACATCTCCAACCTCCTAGACGTTCTGAGCCATGCAAAAATTTACATCAAATTTGACCTCCAACATGCCTATCATCTTGTCCACATCACAGAGGGTGATGAATGGAAGATCACATTCTGCATGTGCTATGGATCCTATGAGTGGCTTGTCATGCCATTCAGTCTTACCAATGCTCCAGCTGCATTCCAGCAGTTTATCAATTCTATCTTTGCTAATCTACTTGATGTTTGTATCATAGTCTATCTGGATGACATCCTCATCTTCTCCAAGGACAAGGCTACCCATCAAGAGCATGTCCAAGAAGTCCTTCAAAGACTCCACAAACATAGACTTTATGCCAAGCCTGAGAAATGTGAGTTCCATATGGACTCCACCAAATACCTAGGCTATTGCCTTTCTTCAGCTGGACTTACCATATCCATGGAGAAGGTCAAAGCTATCCAGGATTGGCCTGAGCCTTGCAAAGTAAAGGATATCCAGTCCTTCCTAGGATTTGTAAATTTCTATTGGTGCTTTATTTATAGCTATTCAGATATCATTCTCCCCTTGACCTGCTGTAGAAGTACACTCAGTACTGAATAGAGTCAGTGACTTGTGTATTTCACACCTGTAGAAGTACACTGTAATGTATGAGTACAAGGTATGAAGTAATGATAGATGGATCTCACCTTAGTACTGAATAGAGTCAGTGACTGAGATGTAGAGTCGCATTGAGACGAAGATTATCTATGTGATTATGTAATACAGATCTAACTGAGTCCATTTGTACTGTGGTCCGTATGAGAATAATACAACACTCCCCCTCAAACAGAAGGGTGTAGTCCGAGTTCCTAAGCGAAATGTTTAGCTTTAATGCTCAGAAGAGCTTTGATAAGAGTATTGGCAACCATGTTGTCTGTAGGACAGTAGAGAAAATGAATAGAACCTTCCTCAACAGAGAAATGGATAAAGTGATAATGAATATCTATATGTTTGGTATGTGCGTGATAGCTGCCATCATGAGTCAGTGCGATAGTGGATTGATTGTCTCTGTAAAGCATTGTTGGTTGTGTGAGCAGCTGAAACATTTCCCTAATAAGGCATCAAAGCCAAAGAGCTTCTTTCACAGTGTGCATTGCAGTGATATATTTGGATTCTACCATGGAGAGAGTAATGAGCTCTTGTTTCTTCGAACCCTAGAGAATTGCTCCCCCATCAATGAGGGAAGCAAAACCAGTGATCGCTTGTCGATGTTCCTGGGTGGCACCATCTGCATCAACATATCCAATGAGACCTTGGATCTGTGTTCCAAAAGTCAGTGTAAGTGATTTCATATCAATCAAGTAACAATAAATTCACTTCACAGCTTCCCAGTGTTCCCAACCTGGGTTAGTATTGAACTGAGAGACGAATGACATTGTGAATGCAATGTCTGGTCTAGTACTGGTAGCAAGATGGATGAGGGATCCAATAGCTTGACAATATGGAACATTTCATGTACAAGCGATTTCACTCATGGTCTTGGGGCAATACAACTCTGACAATTGCAAGTGGGGGTCAATGTCAAGTCTGGGTTCTCTGAATCAAGTCCGAAGGAGTAATACTGGGTTGGAGGGTCGGAGGTCACACAAGCGCATGAGTGTACTGGAGGTACAGATGGAGAACAGAGGTTTGGGGGGTAAGGCTTTGATGCAGGACTTATGTGTCACGTCCTTGCCAAGTTCCTGGCCTTGTTATGAGTAAAGAGCAGAGGATGAATAGAGAGTTGAGGTTGAGCATCGGACTCAAAGTGGAGATGACTTATTTGATATTCAAACTAAAGTACAAATATCAGAACTATGGATTTATATATGGAGGACAAATTGGATTAGTAATGGAGATTCATAATGGATGAGTGAGATGGATAAAATGGAGACTGGAATCTGGTGCTATGCACCAGAGGTGCAAAGTGCCGGAGCTGTGCTAAGCACAGGCTGAACTCTAAGAACTAAGCAAAAGGTTATTAACAATCAAGGAGTCAAAAGAAATGTCTAAGTTGTGTAGTCAGATAGAATGAGTCAAAGGTCAAAGTATGCATCCAGTAGTGATAAGTAACAGAGGTAAGGAGATAGTTCTGGAGATAGGCGGAAATGGTACTGGAGATCACAGAGGTGACTTGGGTAGGATATGATAGTATCCCTCTCTTAGGTCTGAACCCATGAAGGCCATAAGTATGGCCACTGCAGAGACTAAGAGTTGGAGTTTGAAGTTTGTTGACTTGTGTTTTCCCTGGGTATAAAAGTTGGCTTTTCAGCTATCCTGCTTCTTAACCAGCTATTTCCACCATGTCTGCCAGCAAGTACTCCAACATCCATAACTGAAGCAATGAACGCCTCAAGGAGGATGATGCCAATGATGACGAGCTATATAACATGAAGGTCTGGGAGTGCAGGTGTCATCATTAGGTGAGAAAGGAGGAGGAGGAGTGGAGGAGGGCAGAGGAGGAATGGAAGAAAGTGGAGGAGAAGCACAAGGCAGTAGAGGAGATAGCCAGAAAGAGGGTGAGTCCTATTTCTCGAATACCAGAATAGGGCTGACAGTTATTAGGCTATGAAGGTTTAGGAGCAACAAGGTGCAGGCCTATCAAAAGGAAAGGGCAAGGGCAAGGACTGTGCCCTCCCGGATTACAAGTGGTGCAGGGAGCATGCCTTCAAATGCATGCTCCAGGTGGGTGTAAAGGTGACTACTGCCTGCTAGGAGTGCTATGACCGAAAAGCGCAGTGCATGTGACCCAGATTTGACAAGCCGGCGAAGCAGAGAAAGAGGCTGGCTGAAGACGACAGCAATGTGGAGGAGGTGCCATGGAAGAAGAGGAAGTCAGAGGACATGGAAGCTGGACCAAGTGGTTCGGAGGTCCTGATGAAGGTCAGGTGTAGCATTGTTTAGGCACTGCAGAGGTTGGACAAGTGGCTTGGCCAGATGAACACCTATTTGGTGGATCTGGTCATGCTGAAGGAGGAAGAGGTGTGGGTGAAGGCCCATGAGAGTTGAGAGTCGGATGAGGAGGGGTCAGACAAGGACATGGACAGGAAAGAGGGCATGGTGGAGGAGGTTCTGGAGTTATGAGAGGAGTCTGGGGAGGAGGCCCGATGGTAGCTTAAGGAGATGCTAGGGCAGATGAAGGAAGTGGAGGAGCTGGAGGGGTCAAAGGAGGGGGAGGCCACAATGGACAAGTAGTAGTCCCACAGTCCTCTATGTATATAATTATACAAATCATTTTTGCCAGTTCAGGACAATGTGTGAGGTCCAGGCTTGTCTAGATACTGGAGGTGGTAATCCACTACTAGCTTTGATGCATGATGGAGTTCAGTAGCAAGCAACCATGATGTTTTCTCGTCAGTACCTTCGTAGCCTGACCATCATACTAAATATAACAATTTGCAGTTCTTTTGCCTCCGATCTATTTTAGAGTTGAAGATTTTGGTGATTTCATATTCCAGTTCACTGTCAACCTCAACTGGAGGTGGTGGAGGTTGTGTCCAGTTCGGAATGGTGTTTGGAATGCTAGGTTCCAACTGTGAGACATGGAAAACTAGGTGCACAGATTTCATGTTTTCGGATAAGTAGAGTGTGAAGAAATAGGTGCCAGGTTGTGCGATGACTTCAAAAGGTCCTAGGTTCTTTTCTGATAACTTCTTAGAGGGTCTAGTGGATTTGAAGTACTTGGCCTTAACAAATACCTGATCTCCAACCTGAATGTCCAGTGTCAGAGACTGCTTGGCATCTGTAGGTACTTGATATCCCTCCTGGGTACAAGCCATTTCTTCATGGAGGAATTGGTGTAGTGAGTCAAGGTCGACAGAGTACTCATGTACGCAAGTGAAGGTGAGGTCTTGCTCCAAATGTACGGAGATGTTTGGATAATAGCCCTTGTTAGCAAAGAAGGGCAACACACTGGTAGTGGCACTGGAAGTGTTGTTGTAGGTGAACTCTGCAAGAGACAAGAGCTCGGACCAGTTATCCTGCTGATAGTTGCAATAGATGTGTAGGTACTATTCTAGGATTTGGTTCATATGCTTTGTTTGTCCATCACCTTCCAGATGATATCTGGAGGTGAAGTGCAACTGGATATCGAGGGCCTTTCCTAGAGAATGGAAGAAATGCAAGATGAACTCCAAACCTTGATTGGATGTGACATGAGAAGGAATGCTGTGCTTGAAGAAGACATGCATTAGGAACCACTTAGCTAGCTCCAGGGATGTTATGGTGTCGGTCATCAGAATAAAGATATACTATTTGGACAAGTGGTCGACGACAACTAGTATAGCAGTAAACCCGGAGGATGGCAGAAGTTGCTCGATAAAATCCATTGATATGGAATTCCACAGACATTTGGGGATCAGAAGCTGTTTAAGAAGACTGTATGGCTTGTGTTTTGGGACCTTGGCATGAGCACAGGCAGTGCAAGAGGATATGTATTCCTTAACAAGTGTGTGTATGTCTGGCCAAGTGTATTTGTGGCGAATAAGTTCCAAGGTCCGATTTTATCTGAAATGTCTGGACAATGAATGATCATGTTTCTATCGGAGGATATGGAGGTGGAGGTCATCAGCAACTGATACACAGATGTGGTCATCTAGGCATAGGAAGCCTTCTGTGTCAATTGACTATCTTGATTCAGTGGGTTCAGGACTGGACATATGTATGGTAGTCAAAGGGTCAGATGGGAGAGCAGATAGGATGTCATTGTGTAGCTTCTCGACATTGTATAAGATGCTAGCTTGGAGGACTGGAGCTGCAAGGTAGATAGCCTGGAGGGACACAGTGAGCTGTTTCTAGGTGAAAATAGGTCAGGAGTTGTGAGGGTTGACATAAGTGTAGTCCCTATCCCCCTCTTTAGGGTAGATGTCCCAGCGTCTAGTAAGGGAGTCGGGCTTCATGCCAAGGCATCTAGGGCAGAAGTGGATGACCATGTTGAACCTGGAGAGGAACTCCGACCACCAGGCCTGACAGCAGGTCAGGAGCTTAATAGTGGTGAAGTATTCCAGGTTCTTGTGGTCAGTGACAATGTTAACCAGAGCTATGGAGCCTTCAAGGTAGTGTTGCCAAGATTTAAATGCTTCATGGATGGTGAGCAGTTCCTTATCATGGGTATCATAATTGAGTTCTGGAGATGATAGCATCTGGGAGTAGTAGGCAATAGGCTGGATCTCCTTGTCTGGGCAACAGATGGAGAAGATTCCAGTGATGGCATAGTCAGAAGCATTGGTTTCTACTATCATCAGAGTGTCTGGAATCCAATGAGTAAGGATTGGAGTGGAGATGAAGGCATCCTTGAGTTTCTAGAAAGTAGAGCGACAATCATTGGAGAAATGCCAGGGGATACCCTTCCGAGTGAGGTAGGTCAGCAGAACGACGATGTCTGAGTAGTTGTAAATGAAATGCCGGTAAAAGTTTGTGAAGCCTAGGAAGAACTGAATGTCCTTTATTTTGCGGAGTTCTGGCCATTTTTGGATTGCTTTGACCTTTTCCACAGACATGGTAAGTCTGGCTGGAGAAAGGCAATAGCCTAGGTATTCAGTGGAGTCCATGTGGAACTCACACTTCTTGGGCTTGGCATAAAGTCTGTGTTTCCAGAGTCAATGGAGGACCTCCTGGACATGCTCCTTGTGGGAGACCTTGTCCTGGGAGAAAATGAGGATGTTGTCCAAGTAGACAATGACACAGACATCCAGAAGATCTGTGAAGATAGTATTAATAAACCACTGGAACACCGCAGGGGTGTTGGTTAGTCCGAATGGCATTACAAGCCATTCATAAGAGCCGTATTAAGTGCAGAAAGTGGTCTTCCACTCATCTCCCTCCGCAATGCGAACCAGGTGGTAGGCATGCCAGAGGTTGATCTTGGTGTAGATTTTGGCATAGCTTGGGATGTCAAGGAGGTCAGAGATTCTCAGAAGTGGGTAGCGGTCTTTCTTTGTGATCCTATTAAGTCCTCAGAAGTCAATGTAGAGGTGGAGTGAGCCATCCTTTTTGTAGACGAATAGGATCAGAGCTACATGAGCAGAGGAAAATGGGTGGATAAACCAATTAGCAAGGTGTTCATCGAGGAACGTCTGAAGGGACTCAAGCTCTGAAGGGGAGAGAGAATAGAGGGTACCTAAAGGGGGTGAGGTGCCCTCCTCGAGGTCGATCTTCAGATCATGCTTGCGATGTGGGGCAAGCTGGGAAGCCTTACTTTTACTGAAGACATCAGTAAAGTCATGGTATTCCAGAGGTATTCTGGAAAGATTGGGTTTCTCGGGGATAGTGGAGGAGGTATGGAGGTCACTTTTCCTAGATTGGATCTATATGCTGAACTCCATAGAGCCTTGTAGCTGGCATGCCAATGCAAACGCTGGGGCACTAATAAAAGCAATGGGAGGAGCTTTGTGGTCAGAGAAACGTGGCAAATCAGATGGAGATGAATTAGCGAGCAGAAATATTGGAGGCTGTGGAGGTGAGCTTGGAAGAGGTGCTGGCATGGCTTGTTCAGATGGTTGGAATGAGATACTACTTGTGATCCAGTCAATCAATGGATTGTGGTGGGTGAGCCAGTTATATCCTAAAATAAGAGAGCAGGAGCCATCCAATGGAGTGATGTAGAACGTCATTGGAGTGATGTTGCTGGTTTCAAAGCAGATAGAGAAATTGAGAGCCTGAGTGATGGTGGAGTTGGTAGTTCTGTCAAAGAGTCAGAGAACGAGCGGAGGTACAGAGTACGGTTGAAGATTATGTTTATTGACAAATGAAGAATCTATAAAACAGTTGGAAGATCCAGAATCTATGAGTGCAGGGAATGAAGGGATGTCATATGATATCAAAGAGATTATGGGCATGAGCAATCTGGGATCTGAGAGAGTGGATGCATTAAGTCAGATCTCCTTTGGTATATGGTTGGCTTCAATGCAACCTCCAGTCCATGCAGAGTCATGGAGGTCACAGACTATTTTTCCGACTCCTTAGAGTCATCTGGTTTGCCTCCTGAAGTTGTGGTCTGGACTGCATGAGCTTTAGAAGCCTTCAAAGAAGACTTTGGGCAGTCCTTGGCTATATGGCTATTGAGACTGCAGAACATGCAAAGCTTGAAGTCGAAGTGGCATTTGTGTTTGGCAGCAGTGAGCTTGCCGTCCTTGCCTAGCTTCGAAGATATGTCAGATTTGGGAGTGGAGGTGGCAACAGCCTTTCCCTTAGGCTTGGAGTCCTTGACGAACTTGCCACTGGAGTTGGAAGATGCAGATGTGGATGTTGGTGCAGAGCTGGGAGTCTTTGAGGATGACTGATTGCTGGTATTTGATCCAGAGGATCTGGTTGCCCAAGCAACTTCTTCTTTTCACTCCCAGTACCTTTGGTTGACTTGTTGTGCAAGGGTGCACATGGCATGGATTGTGTCAGGCTTGCCCTGACAAGCAATTTCATCCTTGATGCGGTCCAGAAGTCCATTGTAGAAACTCCAGCAGAGGGCACCAGGTCCCCATTTGCAGACTTGGTTTGCAAGTTGGTTCCACTCTACAATGTACTTGTTGATCTGCTGATTCTCACACATCTGTAGTTGCTCCAGTTGAGCTTCTGCCTCAGTGATAGGGTCATGGGGGCCAAAATTGGCCTAGAGTTCATAGAGGAACGCCAGCCAATCATACATCCAAAGTGAATGTTGCTCCGAAGGTTCATCTCCAAGCAGATCTGGCTCAAAGTAGTTGAGCGCCATCCCTTTCAAGTAAGATTGCATGAATGTGACTTTGATGTGATCCCTTCTGAATGTCTTAGGGTTTGCTTGAAAGTTGATTTCACATTGGATGACAAAGAAATGAAGTTTTTTCGGATTGGACCCGTTGAAGGTATCTGGTTCACAGACCTTTGTCTTGATGTCAGTGGGATTCTTCCAGCAGGAGGAGTGGGCTAAGATATGGATGGTGTCCACAAGGTTATTGAGGGATTTATACTTCAAGGGGACGTTGTTGGCTTGGTTTTCTTTGTCTATGATATTATTGGGTTTGTCATGGGATGAGCTCTGGTCCGAGTCATCTGAGCCATTGCTGGACTCATCTCTGTCATCTCCACCATCACCTCTGCCTCCTGTCCTATATCTAGGGGGCAGATTTCTGGGATGCTCATTGTAGAGTTCATCATCCTGAGGTAGGTCTTCAAAGCAGGAGGGGAGCGGGGTGAGTGGAGAAAGAGTTCTCCTGCAGCCAGTGGAGGTGGAAGGAGTGGCATAAGCAGTGAGGCTGATGAACTCACCTGGAATGGTTTGGGAGCTGTCAAAGGCAGTTTGAAGTGTAGATGTATGAATGATATAGGTGGTCATGTTGTAAAGAACATAACAAGTTTGAGTTCGAATATACTATCAAGTCCAGGTTCTCCAGATCAAGTCTGAAGGAGTGATACTAGATTGGAGGGTCAGAGGTTGTGTGAGCACATGGGTGTACCAGAGGTATGGACAGAGGACGGAGGTTCAGAGGGTGAGGCTTTAATGCAGGACTTATGTGTCACGTTCTTGCCAAGTTCCTGACCTCATTATGAGTAAAGAGCAGAGGATGAATAGAGAGTCAAGGTTGAGCATTGGACTTGAAGTAGAGATGACTTATTTGATATTTGAACTAAAGTACAAACATCGGAACTATGGGTTTATATACAAAGGACAAATTGGATTAGTAACAGAGATTCGTAATGGATGAGTAAGACAGATAAAACAGAGACCAGAATCTGGTGCTGCACATTGGAGGTGCAAAGTGCTGGAGCTATGCTAAGCACAGGCTGAACTCTAAGAACTAAGTGAAAGGTTATTAATAATCAAGGAGTCAAAAAAAATGTCTAAGTTGTGTAGTCAGATAGAATGAGTCAAAGGTCAAAGTATGCATCCGGTAGTAATAAGTAACAGAGATAAGGAGATAGTTCCAGAGATAGGCAGAAATGGTACTGGAGATCATGGAGGTGACTTGAGTGGGATATGACAGTCAAGAGAGATGGCGACAGGCTTCATATCAGTGAAGTTATACTTAGTAAGGATTGTGTTGATGTAGGACTCCTGGCAGAGAGATATTGTATGTGCTTTCCGATTGTGCATAACCTTCATTCCCAGTAATCAACTGATTGGTCCTAGATCTGTGATTATAAACATGTCCCAATCTTCTCTTTGAATGCAGTGATAAGAGTTGACGAACTCCCCATAATCATACAATTGTCAATGTGCGAAGCGAGAATCAGGATATGATGAGCTATCGTTGTGACGAATACTTCCCAGTTGGCCTCCATTCATGTGAAGCCCAAGTCATGTAGTGTGGCACATAAATGATGATACCACTTGAGCACACCTTGTTTGAAACTGTAGATAGTGACACATAGTCTCACGACTAAATCACGGCCTTGCTTATCGAAGCTGGGTGGAAGCTCCATGAAGATGATTTCATCATCATCAAGCTTGCTGTTGAGAAAAGCACTATGGAAATCAAAAACGTCAATGTCCCAGTCTTGGCATGCTGTGATCACTAGGATCAGCCAAAGCAAGGTAAGTCTTGTGATAGGCACATAAGTTTCATTGTAGTCGATGCTGTATTGCTATATGAAACCATGTGCAACCAGCCATGCTTTATACTTGTCAATTTTGCCCACTGAGTTCTTCTTTATTTTGAAGACCCACTTGCAGCTGATGATGTTGGTGTTTCAAGGATGTTTGACCACATTCCAAGTGTGCACATCATCAAGACTCTTTAATTCAGCATTGATTGCCTCCTCCCATTTGAGCCAATCCAGTTGCTTCTTGGCTTCATTAATAGTCACTGGTTTGAGACCCTCAGCATCTGTGCTACCTGTGAGCAGTGCAAACACAGCCTCTTTGTCATCAAGCTCCCATGCCATTGAAGTGTGTTTGCTGACCACTTCCTCAACCATATGCATCTCTTTTGGCAACACCTAGTCACTCACTCGTCCATCGTGAGTACCTTCTCCATCTTGTAATAAGCAGATGTATGCTGAGTCAAAGTGCTGACAACTTGAATGCTGCAGTTGCTGCTTACTGCTTGGATTAACATTCTCAAAATTGCCATCAAGATGGTCAACAGATCCCTTATTGGGCGCTGGAGTGGATGCTGACACTAACAGTGACACTAGTGCTGGTGCCAATGCTGGTGGTGGATTCAATGGTGTATTGTTGACTGTTTTAACAGATGAATCAGGCTGAGTGCCATTGTTCTTAGCAACCTTCAAGCAGGTCGAAACAGACTTATTGCCATACTGAAAAGTGACATTGTGCTTGATAATAACTGTGTGGTGATTCAGTAAGTAGATTTAGTGTGCCATTGACTCTGAATCATAACCAACCCAGTGACCTTCTGTAGTGCAGTCATCTAGCTTTGATCTGGAACAATTGAACACCCAACACTTTGCACCCCAAACCAGTAGGTCTTCAAGATGAGGTTTCTTTCTGTATAACATCTCATATGGCATTTGGCTGTCAAGCACTTGTGTCGCTGACCTGTTCTTCACCCAGACAATGTGCAAGAGAGCTTCTCCCCACAATGCTTTCAGCAGTCCACTCACATGTAAGACAGTGTGTACACACTCCACAAGAGTCTGATTAAGGCGTTCAGCTATGCTGTTATGCTGGGGTGTATCATGGGTGGTAAGTTTCTGTTCTGTCCCACTCTGACTCAAATGATGAGAGAATTTGTCAGACAGATACTCCCCTCCATGGTTGAAATGAAGCTGTTTGATCAAAGTGCCATGTTGTGTCTTCAACCAAGACTCAAACTCCAGGTATGCCGAAAAGATGTCTGATTTTGCAAACAACAAACTGATGTGGGTGTAGCAGGTATGGTCATCCATAAACAAACAATAATAACTTTGTTTTCCAGGCATTTGGACAAATGATGGACCCCATATGTTGGTATGTATCTCATTGCCAAGTGCTGCTATATGACTTGATTCATGAATATTCCCAATAGATTTTTGCATTGCTTTATCATATTTGCAAGCAGTGCATTGACCCATTTCTATGTGGTCTGAATGCAATGAAATGCCAGAAACCATTCCTTTCACCATCATTTCACAGATCATGGGAGTGCCAATGTGTCTGAGACAGACATGAAGCTCCTCCATAGTGAGCTGTTCATCTTCCCTCACAGCCACTACAGTCGGGATTCGGTAGGCATGCTGTATATGATAAAGACTGTTTGAGACAGTGACTTCCCCCAAGAGTTTCTTGTGCACATCAAAAATCTGACATGTAGAGCTATCGAAGACCACACAACATCCTGCTTGTGTAAGATGGCTGATCGACACTAGGGTAACACACATGCTTGGCACATACAGTATGTCTCTCAAAAGTACATGGATTCGAGAAGCACTGTTCAGGAGATATATGGGTAGGTCACCTTTCCTGATTGCATTGAAAGTACCATTGTTGGCCCCTCAGATAGGCTTAGATGGGATGGAAATGAAATTGACAAAATGTTCTCAAGAAGGTGAAAGATGCTGTGAAGCTCTGCTGTCATACAATTCTGGGATGCTTGCTATGTCCACCCACATAAGAAGAGCCTCCTCATTAAGGATGGTGTTCAGAGATGCCAGCCATGCATAGTCAGATTGATCTACTGCATATGCTGAGGCTGATTTCACGTCCACAAACTTTGCATCTTTCGAGTTCTTGAATTTCTTCCCCTGGGATTTCCAGCCCTTAGAACCCTGCCTGGCCTTTCCACTGCCATCTTCCCAACAATCACTGATCTTGTGCCCAGTCCAACTGCAGTTGTGACAGGTCCCAGCAAACTTCTTCTTTCTATGCTTAGATGCATCCACTCTGAAAGCAGCGTCCTCTGACAAACCCTTGCCCTTGGACTTTCCACTGTCCTAAAGGGTAAGACATTCATATTCTTCTAATATGATATCCATCAGATTGTTGAAAGTAATGGTTTTTTGTTGCAGATGCATGGTAGACAAAAGTGATGCCAAGCTGGGGTTATATGAGCAAGGTAGTGATGCATATATGATGTTAAAGAGATTGTTGTTAGATACAGGCCTCCCAATTGATGCCAGTTCTTTGTGCATTGCCATAATCTTGTCTATATGTATGCATGCATCACCGCCATCCTTTAATTTCAGCTCACTCAACTGGCAGCACATCTCTGCATCAACCATGATGGAGCACTGCTTGAAGAGGGTACTCAGCATTGTGAAGTACTCAAAAGCAGTCTTTTTGTTGACTAGATGGATGAAGAGCAAATTAGGAAGTGTAGTGGCGATTATATGCTGGACCTTTGCATCCTTTTCAACCCACACAGTGAGGCCTTTGGTGTATTCTGTGACCACTTTCACCTTATCTGGAGTTGTCGCCATCCATCTGCTTGGTTTTCTGACAGCAGGGTCTATGGATTTAGATATCGTGCCATGGAGGTATCTGCTAAGTCCTTGACTGGCCATGACAATCTGGAGTCAGACCTTCCAAGTGGTTCACTCTTTACCAGACACATCAAGCTTAGGTAGCTTAATCTCCTCAGATGCTGTAGTACTCATTATGGTGAATATATGCATGTCATTTCTGAGTTTTTCTCATGATTAGAGCATGGGGCTCATAATCTGTAGAAGTACACTCAGTACTGAATAGAGTCAGTGACTTGTGTATTTCACACCTATAGAAGTACACTGTAATGTATGAGTACAAGGTGTGAAGTAACAATAGATGGATCTCACCTCAGTACTGAATAAAGTCAGTGACTGAGATGTAGAGTCACATTGAGATGAAAATTATCTATGTGATTATATAATACAGATCTAACTGAGTCCATTTGTACTGTGGTCCATATGAGAATAATATAATATCTGCCTCACCTGGAAGGGTGTTCCATGGCAGTTCTCCAACTCCTGTCATACTACCTTTTAGAAACTCAAGGACACCTTCACCTCTGCTCCCATCCTTACCCATTGGATTTCAGATGCTTCGATGATAGTAGAAACTGATGCCTCTGACTATGCCATCATGGATATCTTTTCCATCTGTTGTCTGGATGATGAAATCTGTTATGATCACGTCGCACTACGGTATCATTTTATTTTTCTTTTCTCTCTCTTCTCTTTTGCACCTGGACGCATTTACTTCATTTGCAGGCCACATGATTAGTCATGTGATGACGCCAGGAGAGCTAGGTATTAAAGAGTCCAAAGACCACCTAGACAGAGCAACAGGTAACGAAGTACGGCCTTTGCCGTCATCTGTTGCTCTTGGCAGTAGATTCTGGAATCTATTGCGCTCCTAATGCGCGGGAACTAGTTTCCTGATTGGGTTTATTTCACTTCCGCTCTTCATTTGCACCCTAACCCAGCGCCCTTTAATTTCTGCTCATCCGGATCTTTCCGGATGCTTCTCTTCTCTTCTTTGATAGAAGACGCCACACAGGAGGTGGCAGTTAATCTCCGCTGTGGCAGCACAGGATTGCTGATCGCCGTCACCATGAGGCATAGATAAGGGTCAAGGGTTTGACCATAGCAGGAGAATTACCATACTTAGATAGTTGGTCCGTGCCCAGGAGGCTGTACAGTAGGATAGTATATAAAGCCCAAGAAGCGAGCTGAAGCCCTCAGCTTGTTCTCTTGATGTTCTCCCCTCTACTAGCTAGCCTTAGCAAGGGATAACATAGGCACCTTCACAAGCCCATCTACTCCATTCTCCACCACGACCTACGAACGCACCAAGCTTACCCTCAAGTGAGACACTCTCTGGTTTAGGGTTGTATCATTAGAACAAGCTCTCTAACGTTCGTACCTCACACCTCCTAGCCTCATCACCTAGGAGCAAGTAAGTTTCAAGTGGATGCCCGCACAGCCGCATTCCTCTTATAGGCATCAAGTGCCGTCCGTACTCTCTGTTCTCCCCCTAGCCCTACAGATAGTATACCGTTACCTAGTAGCCAATCGGGAAGTAGTAGATGACCCGAACGACCAAGGCAATCTAGACCTCCCGGTAGTACAGTTACGGGAACTAGCGGAGCACCTGACGAAAGAACGTCAGGAGGAGTCAGAGAAGAAGTTCAAAGAAGATTTCTGGGGCTACTTAGAGCAGCCAGAGATCGGGTTCAGCGGTACCTGGGAAGAGAACAACCCCAGAGACCTCGCCAGCAGCGCACTGTCAGTCGACCCTGTGCTCTATTTTCACCAAGAAGAGATCGAAGGGCCATCCATCGGCTCAACCGTCTCACCCTCACCCCTGCCGCAACCTTTCCCCCAGCCGGTCCACGACCCCTACCTCGACGACGAGTGGCAGGATTACGAGTGGAACCTCTACCACCACCAACAAGAGTTAGACCGGATATTTGGGAACTCCCCTTTATCCTCTGTCCACTCAACCCCCACCCCCACCGAACGCCCGTACACGCCGGGTATCAACTCTTGCATGCCCTCGCTAGAGCCAGAACTGGTGCAGGAGCCCCCAGCACCTAAGAAAAGATCTAGGAGGGAATACGAGAAAGAAATTAGTAGACGAGAACCGTTGGGATCTAGGATTTGGCTAAGACCCCAGAAAAGAGTAAAGTACCACTAAGGAATAACAATGTCGCTTCCCCAAGACCTCACCAACATCATCTCCCAACTCACGTCTGGCACTGATGACTGGGCAAGATTGGTGATTGAGTTAGGCAATTATCTCACCTCTGTAGAAGGCGAAAAAGCAAATATGATCACCCACCTAGCCCAAGCAGAGGCTAGAGCCGCACAAGAATCGAACCAGCTTCAGCTAGCGGCCGGGGAGATTAAAGATTTGAAAGCAATGGTCGGTAACCTTATCGGCCAAGTAAGAACCCTCTCCGCTAGACCGGCAGCGACTAGTGGGGCAACAGCAGGGCCAAGCGTGCCCAAGTTGTCAAAAATTATTGCGGACCCCGGAACCTTCGAAGGACAAAGGGGCCGCACCTTTAATGAGTGGTGGGCAAAAATCCTCATGTGGAAAGAGGAGAACGCCACCGCCCTCCCAGCCGAAACGGCAGTGAAAGCCATAGTCTCCAGAATGATCAAGGGAGATGCCGCCCGCCTTGCTATGACAATTAGCCAGGCAGCAGCAACAGCGGGCTGGCCGGCCTGGGAGGCATTCGAGAAAATGATGCTGGCCAACTTCAGGCCAGTAAATGACAAGGAGTGGCACAAGCAGCAGCTGCTCACCCTCGTGCAAGGAAGGAGCGATATGATCACCTTCCTCACGAAATTCAAGTCACATCAGTTGGTAGCAGGACTGCCAGCTGACCAATGCATCGACCTCCTATATAAACATGCTGACCAGGGGATCGTTAAAAGGTACCATCGGGCTAAGGGTTACCCCGAGGACCTCGAAGCCTTCTATGAAGAGCTTCGAATTCAAGGAGAGCAAGAAGACCTGATGAAGCTTCTTGCTAGGGGAGCGCAGAGGAACTCGGGAGCCCCGAGGCACGACCCAAACACCATGGATATTGACGCGGCCCAAAGCCAGCCAATATTCGATAAGTCAAAATATGCCTGCTACAACTGTGGTGGGCAAGGGCATTTCTCCAAAGATTGTAAGGCCCTGAAACAGCGAGAAGACCCCTCCATCAAGTGCCCAGAATGCAGTTTCCTTGGAGGCGGACACTGGAATGTCTGCTCCAAGTGGAAACCCCAGGCACCAGCCACTCCCTCAGGCCAAAAGATGAGGAAAGTCGTCCGATGGGAAGAGATTCCGTCAGATGAAGAAGAGAACACCGATGCGGGCGCTGCGTCTTCAGCTTTGGTCCGGAGCGCGGGTAAGTCCACTACACCCGGACCAAACCGGGAAGATAAAGGAAAGGAGGTTGACCCCTCCGAACGACCCTTACCAAAAACGGTGAGGGAAATGAATTTTGAAGAAGCCCGAGCTTGGTTCCGAGACTATGAAGGTCTCGCCAATAAGGGAAAAGGCCGTGCCTGAGGGACCCCGGGAGTCCTAAAGGCGCATCGCCCAACAGGTATTCCAACCTCTTGGTGGAAGAAACCGAGGAAACAGAAAAGGAAATATTTTCACAGCCATCAGAGGGGTCCCCTAGTGGGCTCACCAGGGACGAGAAACCTGGGCTTAATTCCTCTTACCCTCCGAAGCAAAATGTTATTTTCCCAGATGACATCTTTGTTAGGAATCTAAGGATAGATAAGGAAATACTTCTCAACATTCGCATCGCACCCTATAACGAAGGGTTCCAAAGAAATTACATAAGGGCAGAGGCACTGCTAGACAGCAGGGCCAACGCCGTCTTTGTGGACCGAAAATGGACCGATGACGTCAAACTCCCCCTGGTTAAGCTCCGCCACGAAATACCCGTGTATAACGTGGATGGAACAAAGAATTTGGCGGGCAGTATTACACACGCTGCTGAGCTGGTATTAGAATTCCAAGGACACCGAGAAAAGATAACAGCAGAAGTGACCGATCTAGGGAAAAACCAATTCATTCTGGGATATGAATGGTTAAAGTGCCACAACCCCGAAATCGACTGGTCAAAGGGCACAGTCAAGATGACTCGCTGCCCCCGACACTGCCACCGCTTACAGGATAAGCCGGTATTTCTCTGCATCCTAGAAAAGGAAGAGGAAGACTTCCAATACCAGATTCACGCCACTATTAAAGCGCTAGAAGCGCAAGAACCAAAAAGGGAAAAGACGATCGAGGAACTGGTTCCTCGCGAATATGAAAAGTATTTCAGACAGTTCTCAAAAAAGGAAAGCGAACGTATGCCCGTCAGAAAACCGTGGGATCATGGGATCGACCTCAAAGAAATGTTTAATCCTAAAAAGGGGCAACTCATCCCTCTATCGGTTACGGAACAAGAAGAAGTGAAAGCTTTTCTAGATGATCAGCTGGCTAAGGGGTACATACGACCCTCGAAGTCACCACAGACCTCTCCGGTCTTCTTCATTCCAAAGAAAGACGGCAAGAAACGCATGGTACAGGATTACCGCTACCTTAATGAGCATACCGTCAAAAATAACTATCCGCTCCCACTGATTTCCCAACTAGTGGATAAGCTAAGGGGAGCCAAATTATTTACAAAAATGGATCTCAGATGGGGGTATAACAACATCCAGATTCATGAGGGCGACGAATGGAAAGCCGCATTCGTCACGTTCAAAGGAGCGTTTGAGCCGCTTGTAATGTATTTCGGACTTTGCAACTCCCCCGCCACCTTCCAGGTGATGATGAACAAGATCTTTGCCAATATGGATGACGTCTGCATCGTCTATATCGATGATATAATGATATTTACTAAAACAGATAACCAAGAAGAACACGATTGAATTGTGCTGGAAGTCCTCAGACGCCTCAAAGAGAATGACCTATTTGTGAAGCTAGAAAAGTGCTTCTTCCACGTCAAAGAGGTCGACTTCTTGGGAATGATCATTTCTCTGGAAGGGACTAAGATGGACCCGGCCAAGGTAGATGCCATAATGAAATGGCCGGTCCCCACAAAAGTCAAGGACGTCAGAAGTTTCCTAGGATTGGCAAACTTCTATCGCAGGTTCATATCTGATTATAGTAAGGTGGCTAGACCCCTCCATGACCTGACGAAGAAGGACAAGGCCTTCCTCTGGGATAAAGCATGCCAGCACGCTTTCGACACATTGAAGCAAGCCTTCACCACCGCATCCGTCCTTGCCTATTCCGACATTAATTGTCAATTCCACGTAGAAAGCGATTCCTCGGATTATGCAACCGGGGCTGTTTTAAGTATTCTAAAGGGAGATAAGTGGCATCCAGTGGCGTACTCCAGCCACTCAATGACCCCGGAAGAACGGAATTACCCCATTGCTGACAAAGAAATGCTGGGTGTTATCCAAGCACTAGAGCAATGGCGGCATTACCTAGAAGGAGCCAAGTTATCATTCGAGGTCTGGAATGACCACAATAATCTTCAGTTCTTTATGACACACCAAGACTTGAATCACCGCCAAGTGCGGTGGGCGCAATATCTCACTCGATTCAATATGGTGTGGGTATATAAACCTAGTGCCTTGATGGCAAAAGCCGACGCACTGAGCCGCCGCCCGGATCACGCCGAAGGGATCGAGGAGGATAATAAAGGAATAATTGTTATATCCCCGGACAAGATTAGAGCAACCCCCTCAGAGGGCACGCTCTCGATTATGGATGATGGGGCCGCCCTTAGACATAAAATATTCCTGGAGATGTGCAAGTTACGTGAAAGGGACATAAGAGAACTCGAAAGAAAGTGGGGAATCCAGGAGGAGCATGATGGCTGCCTCAGTGACCGCCATAGCAGAGTATACGTCCCCGAATCACTATAGCTTCGGATGGAAGTCATCCGCAAGCACCACGACATGCCCATTATGGGGCATCCAGGTCAAGAAAAAATGCTCGAAGCGTTACAACGTAATTATTGGTGGCCAGGTCTTGCCACTTTTGTCAAGGACTACGTCGCTAGATGCGACACATGCCAGCAGTTCAAGGGAACAGGTGCCACACCAGCCGGCAGGCTCATTCCTTTACCGGTTCCGTCCGGTCTGTGGGAGGATATCACAGCTGATTTCATTACCGACCTCCCTCTCTCTCACGGATTCGACACCATCTTGACAGTGGTCGACTAGTTCAGCAAGGAAGTTGAGCTGATCCCATGTACCAAGGCAATCAGCGCCGTTGATATGGCCAAACTATTTATGCAGCACGTTTGGAAGCATCATGGCCTTCCAAAAACAATCACTACGGACCGAGGTCCGCAATTTGCATCACAGGTGATGCAAAATATCAATAAGCAGCTCGGCATCGAAACACATCTCTCCACCGCCTTCCACCCGCAAACGGACGGGCAGTCGGAAGTCGTGAACCGAGAGGTCGGGAAGTTTTTGAGAATGTACTGCTTTGACCGCCAACAAGAATGGTTGGACTGGCTTCCGATCGCACAGTACAGCATGAATTCCAAGGTATCTTCTTCTATGAAGAAGACTCCGTTTTCCCTCACCCATACTTATCCAATGCAGTTGGGTGCCAAAGCCATTACCGGAAGTAGTATGGCCCCTGCAGTGGATGAGTTCTCCGCAACCTTGGAAGAAGTGCGCCACAACCTCCTGCTAGCTCAGGAGAAAATGAAGAAACAGGCAGACAAGCATCGTTCCGATGCTCCTATTTATGAAGTGGGCCAGCTAGTCTGGCTCTCAATGGAGAACTTGAGGCTCACAAGAGCTTCGAAGAAATTATCTGAGTGGTGGCTAGGGCCGTACAAGATCACGGCTCTAGCAGGCCCAAACGCGGTTACATTATTACTACCAAAGACGCTACGCATCCACCCTACGGTCAATGTTTCCCAGGTGAAACCCTATAAGGAACGTCTCGAGGGTCAACTCCCTCAATGCCCAGGCCCGGTTGTTGTAACCAAGAACAGAGACTTCGAGTGGGAAGTAGATTATTTGGTGGCTAGCTGCCAGAACGGGACTCGCTTGGAATATTTAGTCCATTGGAAGGGCTTTGGGGACGAGGATAGGACTTGGGAGCCTACCGAGAACCTCGGTAATGCAAAGGAAGCACTAAAGGCTTTCCACCGTGCCCATCCCTCCGCCCCTCGGTCGCTTGCAATCGACCCTATGGACTTTCTCCTTTTATTTAATAGATCCAAATTCCTCACCATCCTGCCAGAGCGGGGCCTCCCTTTCAATGTCTTGGATTTCCCTAGTGCTCCGTGAGCGCCTGGCTCGTCTGGGAATCCGAGCCTTAGGAGGGGGGTAGTGTTACGATCACGTCACACTACAGTATCATTTTATTTTTCTTTTCTCTCTCTTCTCTTTCGCGCCTGGACGCATTTACTTCATTCACAGGCCACGTGATTAGTCACGTGATGACGCCAGGAGAGCTAGGTATTAAAGAGTCCAAAGACCACCTAGACAGAGCAACAGGTAACGAAGTACAGCCTTTGCCATCACCTGTCGCCCTTGGCAGTAGATTCTGGAATCTATTGCACTTCTAATGCGCGGGAACTAGTTTCCTGATTGGGTTTATTTCACTTCCGCTCTTCATTTGCGCCCTAACCCAGCGCCCTTTAATTTCTGCTCATCCGGATCTTTCCGGATGCTTCTCTTCTCTTCTTTGATAGAAGACGCCACACAGGAGGTGGCAGTTAATCTCCGCTGTGGCAGCACAGGATTGCTGATCGCCGTCGCCATGAGGCGTAGATAAGGGTCAAGGGTTTGACCATAGCAGGAGAATTACCATACTTAGATAGTTGGTCCGTGCCCAGGAGGCTGTACAGTAGGATAGTATATAAAGCCCAAGAAGCGAGCTGAAGCCCTCAGCTTGTTCTCTTGGTGTTCTCCCCTCTACTAGCTAGCCTTAGCAAGGGATAACATAGGCACCTTCACAAGCCCATCTACTCCATTCTCCACCGCGACCTATGAATGCACCAAGCTTATCCTCAAGTGAGACGCTCTCTGATTTAGGGTTGTATCAAAATCTGCCTAGTTGCTTACTACTCTCAGACATTGTCTTCTCCAGAGCTCAACTATGATACTCATGATAAGGAACTGCTTGCCATCCATGAAGCATTTAGGTCATGGCAGTATTACCTTGAAGGCTCTGCATCTCTGATCGATGTTGTCATGGATCACAAGAATTTGGAGTATTTCGCTACTACCAAACTCCTTTCCTGCTGTCAAGCTTGGTGGTTGGAGTTCCTCTCCAGGTTCAATATGATTGTCTACTTCTGCCCCAGACACCTTGGTGTGAAACCTGATTCTCTCACTAGATGCTAGGATGTCTATCCCAAAGAGGGGGATAAGGACTATACTCGCATCAATTCACAGAACTTCTGCCCTGTTTTTATCTAGGAACAGCTTGCTATGTCTCTTCAGGCTACATACCTTGCAACTCCAGTCCTCTAGGCTAGTGTCCAATATGATGTTGAGAAACTCCACAATGACATCCTATCTGCCCTTCCCTCTGACTCTTTGGCTTCTATGCACATGTTCAAATCAGAGTCCTTCAATGCTAGATGGTCAGTAGACACTGAATGTTTCCTCCATCTAGATGGTCACATCTACATCCCTGATGCTGATGATCTCCACCTTCGTATCCTCTGCTATAAACATGATCATCCACTCTCCAGACATTTTGAACAAAACTGGACCTTGGAACTCATTTGCTGTGAATATATCTGGCTAGGCATACATACCTTCATCAAAGATTATGTCTCCTCCTATACTACCTGCACTCACACAAAGGTTCCTAGACACAAGCCATACAGTCTACTCAAATAACTCCCTATCCCCAAACATCCATGGAACTCCATTTCAATGGACTGTATCGAACAGCTTCCACCCTCCTCTGGATTCACCTCCATCCTCATCATTGTTAACCACCTCTCCAAGCAATGCATCTTTGTTCTGACAACGGACACCATAACATCTCCAGAGTTAGCTAAGTTGTTCTTGATGTACATCTTTGCTAAACATGGTGTTCCTTCCTACATTACCTCTGATTGAAGTTCCAAGTTCATCTTGCACTTCTTCCATTCCTTAGGAAAAGCCCTAGACATCTGGTTATACTTCATCTCTAGTCATCATTTGGAAGGTGATGGTCAAACAAAGCATATGAACCAGACTTTAGAGCAATACCTGTGTATTTACTGCAACTATCAGCAGGACAACTGGTCCAAACTCCTGCCTCTCATGGAGTTCACATACAACAATGCTCCTAATGCTACTACTGGTGTGTCACCCTTCTTTGCTAATAAGGGCTATCATCCAAACATCTCCATACATTTGGAGCAAGACCTTACTTCAGCTCATGCTCACAAGTACTCTGTTGACCTTGATTCCCTATATCAGTTCCTCTGTGAGGAGATGACTTATATCCAAGAGCAATATCAAGACCCTGTAGATGCCAAATGTTCTTTGGCACTGGATGTTATGGTGCAACAGCACCTAATGCAAACATACTAAAACAACTAGACAGAACAGCAACTGTCTCTGACGATAGGTGGCTCCTCTGAGCAGACCTGGACCTGCAGATAGTGACGTAGTCAGTACGGCTTCCAGATGGAGACTCTTTCTAGTCTTGTAGATGCTAGCCTTGGCACTCTGTGTGTGGATAACCTAGCAGTGGCATATACAACATGTGGCCCTTCCTATAAATACTTAGCAATGGCGAAGTATGATTCGCAAGAATAGTCCCTTTTACTAAGAGAAAAGAACTCCTAATGAGAATGTTGAGGTATCAAAGGTAGAAATTACTCAGACAGTGGATAAGGCAATTGGCCATTCTAAGGAGGAGTTCTAGCATATAGATTGCATAGAACAAGCTGAAGTACTACTACAGCTAGAGAGCCCTATTTATAGGGTGGACTCCCTGCACATAGACCAAGTATCAAAGAAGGGAATAACTAAATAAAGATAAGCTATTGCCAGTGACCTGAAGACATATCCAAAGAAGAAAAGGTCACTGGTGATAAAATACAAGAATAGACCTTATCATCTACTAGGGTAATAGAAGACCCCTTCCAGCAAATATGGGGTTTTACTAGAATGGGAAGGAGATATTATAAGTCCCCAAACTATGTTGAAAGGTGGGTGGCAAAAGGTAAAATCAAGAATACCTTGGCGAGAGAAAGTACTGCATTTATAGAAGAGGAAGGGATGGCATAGTCCATTGACGAAAGATGCAATACTACAAAGAAGTCAAGGTGTAAGTGGTAAGAGTGAAAGAATGTAAGAAGGAAAGGATATATGGGTATATTGCCCACATCACCATTAACACGTAACACTGGACCTCCATATTAGAGATTAGATGTTCGTCAAGACTAAGTACTTCAACTCCACTAGACCTTCTAAGAAGCTATTGGAGAAGAACTTAGGACCTTTTGAGGTTATCACACAGCCTGGTACCCACTCCTTCACACTCTGCCTTCCTGATAACATGAGAGCCATTCACTCTATTTTCCACATCTCTTAATTAGAGCCCAGCATTCCAAACACTATTCCTAACTGGATTCAACCTCTGCTACCTTTGATAGAGGTCAACAGAGAACTGGAGTTTGAGATTGCTGAAATTTTAGATTTGAAGGTAGATTGTCAAAGAAGAGCCTGCAAGCTATTGTACTTGGTGAGATGGTTAGACTGTCATAGTCATGTTGCATGGGCACTAGCTGCCCAAGGTAATGTATAATTTATTTTCATGGCCTCTTTCCACTTGCACACAGATGTATTCACTTCATTCACAGTCCATATGACCAGTCATGTGATGATGCCAGAAGATGCTAGGTATTAAAAAGTTCAAAGACCACCTAGACAGAGCACAGGTAATGAAGTACAGCCTCTGCCATCACCTGTCACCCTTGGCAGTAGGTTTCAGAATCTATTGCACTCCTAAGGCATGGGGACTAGTTTCCTATTTGGGTCCCTTTTCATTTCCACTCTTCATCTACACCCTAACCTAGTGCCCATTCATCTCCACCCATCCAGATCTTTCTGGATGCTTCTCTTCTCTTCTTTGATAAAAGGTATCACATAGGAGGTGGCAGTTAATCTTTGCTGTGGCAGCATAGGATTGCTGATCACCATCACCATGAAGCATTGATAAGGGCTAAGGATTTGATCATAGCAGGACAATTACCATACTTAGATAGTTGATCCATGCCCAGGTGGCTGTATAGTAGAACAGTATATATAGGCCAGGGGACAATGCTGAAGATCTCAGCTTGTTCTCTTGGTGTTCTCCCCTCTACTAGCTAGTCTTAGCAAGGGATAACAAGGCACCTCTACAAGCCCACATATTCCATTCTATACCACACACCTTGTGCAATCTATGAACCCATCAAGCTTACCCTCAAGTGAGATGCTCTCTGATTTAGAGTTGTATCATTAGAACAAGCTCTTACATTTGTACCTCACCCTTCCTAGTCTCATCAACTAAGAAGAAGTAAGTTTACATGGTCACTCACACAAGTCATTCTCATATTGATACAACCCCTAGAACAACCCAAGGATATGGCTGAGGGAAGACATGTATAGGAGCTATGTTGGCATCTGGCCAAGGACATCTTTAGCCAAAGAGGCACAACCTAACCCACTAACCCAAGGGAACGCCCCAAGCTAGGGCTCGCTCTAATGAGGGGGAACTTCCAAGAGAACAGACTGAGGTTGCCCTTAGCTGTCCCAGCTTTATATACCTTAGCGTATATACATCATGTGACCTAGGCTACACTATAAGTAACCGGGAACCCTAGACCCTCGTTGTCACATGACACCCCCTATTCATAACTGGACCTTACCCGGACTATGCACCATCCACAGTGATGCGCCTTATGCCCAAGTGTGACCATGCGGATCAGGCATGGTGTCAAACTCTAAGACCTTCATATCCACACTGTCCATGCTCTGGATCCCTCCTTAGGCAAGCTCCACCGAGATCCACATTGAGCGATTCATGACCCTTTGCAGTTACGCCCTTGCGGCCGTAACACATATGGGCATCAAGTGCCATCCATACCCTCTGTTCTCCCCCTAGCCCTACAGATCATATACCATTATCTAGTAGCCAATCAGATAGTAGTAGAAGACCCAAATGACCAAGATGATCTAGATCTCCCAGTAGTATAATTACAGAAGCTAGTGGAACTCCTGATAAGAGAACATCAGGTGGATTCAGAGAGGCAGTTTGAAGAAGATTTCTGGAGCTATTTAGAGCAGCCAGAAGTTACCTTCACTAGTACCTGGGTCAAGAACAACTCCAGGAATTTAGCTGGCAGCACATTATCAGCCGACCCCATCCTCTACTTTTAACAAGAAGAGATAGAAGAGCTATCCAGCAGCTTAACCACCTTACACTCATCAACTCTGTGGCATTTCCTCCCACTGCAGTAAGCAGTAGATCCTTACCTTGACAATGAGTGGCTTGAACACAAGTGGAATCTATTCCACTATCAATAAGAGTTAGATCAAGTCTTCAGAGTCTTCCCTTTATCAAGTGTTGCCTCAACCCCCAGTCCAGACGAACATCTGTTTATGCCAGATATCAACTTTTGCATATCCTTATTAGAGCCAGAACCAATGCAGAAGCCCCCAGCATCTAAAAAGAAAAGGACTAGGAGGGAGTATAAAAAAGAGATTAGTAGGCAGACATCTCTAGGATCTAGGATTTGGCTGAAACCCATCAAAAGAGTAAAGTACTAAAGTAATAACAATGTCACTTCCCCAAGATCTCACAAACATCATCTCCCAACTTGCATCTGGCATCAACGATTGGGCAAGGTTGGTGGTGGAACTTGGCAACTATCTCACCAAAGTAGAAGGTGAGAAAAATAACCTCATAACTCACCTGGCCCAGGCAGAAACAAGGGTAACTCAAGAAGGAAACCAACTTGCTGTTACCACCAGCAAGATCCAAGACCTTGAAACCATGGTGGGAAATTTCACCAATCAAATAAGAATCCTCACTGCCAGATCAACAGCAACTGGTGGTGTAATCACAGGGCCAGCAGTACCCAAGTTGTCCAAAATCATTGCAGACCCTGGAAACTTTGAAGGACAAAGGGGTCATACTTTCAATGAGTGGTGGTTCAAGGTTCTCATATGGAAGACAGAGAATGCCACCACCCTCCCAGGAGAAACTGTGGTCAAGACTATAGTATCTAGGATGACAAATCAGGATGCTGCCCACCTTGCACAAATTATAAGCCAGGCAGCAGCCATGGCAGGCACATGGCCAACCTGGGAGGCCTTCAAAAAGATGATGCTGGTGAACTTCAGACCAGTGAATGACAAGGAGTGGCACAAACAACAGCTGCTCACCTTAGTACAAGGGAAGAGTGATATGACCACCTTCCTAATAAAATTCAAGGCTCATTAACTGGTGGCTATGCTACCAGTTGACCAATGCATTGATCTGCTGTATAAACATGCAGATTAAGAAATCGTTAAAAGGTATATCCAGGCAAAGGGTTATCCAGATGACCTGAATGAGTTTGTGGAAGAACTCTGCATTCAAGGAGAGTGGGAGGATTTGATGAAACTTCTTGCCTAGAGCATCCAGAGGAATTCCTCTGGAGCAGGAAGGCATGACCCCAATGCAATGGACATTGACACAGTGGACTGGTGCCCATCAAAACAAGGACTAAGAAATGGTATCTACTTCAGATGTGGGCAGACTGGCTATTGATCAAAAGAATGCAAGAACCCTACTGTCAAGTGCCCAGAATGTAACTTCCTGGATGGCAGACACAGGAATGTTTGTTCCAAGTGGATTTTAAGAGCCCCCACAAATCTGAACAAGACAGGAAAGCAGATGAGACAAGTCATCACCTGGGAAGAAGTACCTAGTAATGAAGAAAATATGGGTGCCGCCTCTTTAGCATTGGTCCAAGGAGTGGGTAAGTCCACTATACCTGAACTGAACCGGAAAAATAAAGGAAAAGAACACAAACTACCAAAGCATGTTTATGAGATGAATTTCGAAGAGGCAAGAGTGTGATTTCTAGACTATGAAAACCTCACAAAAAAGGGAAAAGGCAGTGCCTGAAGGGCCCTAGGAGCCCCGAAGATATATCACCTAACAGATACTCCAACCTCTTGGTAGAAGAAACTGAGGAAACAGAGGCAATTAATCTTACTCAGCTGTCAGAAGGGTCCCCATAAGAGCTTGCCAGGGATGTTAAACCTGGGCTTAATTCCTCTTTAACCCCCCATCCTCCTTCAAAGCAAAATGTCATTTTTCTAGACAATATTTTTGTTAGAAATCTAAAAGTTGATAAGAAAACACTTCTCAACATTCAAATCATGCCCTACATGGAAAGGTCCAAAAGAAATTACATAAGGGCAGAAGCTCTGCTCAACAGCAGAGCCAATACAGTATTTGTGGATTGAAAATGGGCTGAGGACATCTGACTCCCTTTGGTAAAACTCTGCCATGAAATACCTGTTTACAATATGGATGGAACAAAGAATTCAGCAGGCAGCATCACCTATGCTATGGAACTGATACTGGAATTCCAAGGACATCAAGAAAAGATAATGGTAGAAGTAATAGATTTGGGCAAGAACCAATTCATCTTAGATTATGAATGGTTGAAATGCTGCAATCCGAAAATAGACTGGTCAAAGGGCACAGTAAAAATGACTCACTGCTGCCAACACTGCCACTGCTCATAGGATAAGCTGGTATTCCTCCATCTCCTGGAAAGGGAAGAGAAGGATGTACAGTACCAAGTTCATGCCACAATTAAAGTACTAGAAGCATTAGAACCAAAAAGGAAAAAGACAGTCGAGGAACTGGTTTCTCATGAATATAAAAAGTATTTTGGACAGTTCTCAAAAAAGGAAAGCAAGCACATGCCTGTTAGGAAACCATGGGATCATGGGATCGACCTAAAAGAATCATTCTCCCCTAAGAAGGGTCAACTCATTCCCCTATCCATAATAGAACAAGAAGAAGTCAAGGCTTTTCTAGACGATCAGCTAGCTAAGGAATATATACAGCCTTCTAAGTTGCTGCAAACCTCTCTGGTTTTCTTTGTTCCAAAGAAAGATGGCAAGAAGTGCATGGTACAGGACTACTACTACCTTAACAAGCATACCATCAAAAATAATTATCCACTCTCACTAATTTCCCAATTAGTAGATAAGCTAAGAGGAGCAAAGTTATTTATCAAGATGGATCTCAGATGGGAATACAACAATATCTGAATCCACAAAGGTGACGAATGGAAAGCAACATTTGTCACCTTTAAAGGGGCATTTGAGCTGCTTGTAATGTACTTCAAACTTTGCAACTCCCCTGCCACCTTCTAGATGATGATAAATGAGATCTTTGCTAATATGGATGACGTCTGCATCGTCTATATTGATGACATAATGATATTTACGAAAATAGATAACCAAGAAGAGCATGACAGGATCATGCTAGAAGTCCTCAGACATTTTGAAGAAAATTATTTATTTATAAAACTGGAAAAGTGTTTCTTCCACATCAAAGAAGTAGACTTTGTTATGGCCACAAGGGCATAACTGCAAAAGGTCACGAATCACCCGCAATGGATCTCACTGGTGGTCAGTGCAAGATAAGATCTGGGGTGTGGACAGTATGGATATGAAGGTCTTAGGGCTTGATGCTATGCCTCATCCACATGTAGCTGGGCATAAGATGGTGGATAAAGCGCAGTCCAGCTATGGTCCATTATGAATAGGGGGTATCATGTGGCAATAGGGCACAGGGTTGCCAGTTACTTATAGTGTAGCCTAGATCACATAATGTATATATGCTAAGATATATAAGGCTTGGGACAGCTGAGGGCAACCTCAGTCTGTTCTCTTGTGAGTTTCCCCCATAATAGAGTGAGCCCTAGCTCGGAATCTTCCCCTGGGTTAGTGGGTGTAGGTTGTGCCTCTCTGGATCCAACGTCCTGTCCAGACATCAACATGGCTCCTATATATATCTTTCCTAGGCTGTTGCCTTGGGTTGTTCTAGGGGTTGTATTATTCTTCTTGGGGATGATTATTTCTCCAGAAGGGATAAAGATGGACCTGGTTAAAGTTAGTGCTATCATGAAATGGCCAGTTCCTGCCAAGGTCAAGGATATCCAAACTTCTATCGCAGGTTCATCTCCAATTATAGTAAAGTGGCTAGACCACTCCATGATCTGACAAAGAAGGATAAAGCCTTCCTATGGGATGAAGCATACCAGCATGCTTTCAATACATTGGAGCAAGCCTTCACCACTGCACCTATCCTTACCTATCCTGACATTGATTGTCAATTCTGCATAGAAAGCAATTCCTTGGATTATACAACTGGGGCTGTTTTAAGTATACTAAAAGAAGACAAGTGGCATCTAGTGGCATATTCTAGCCACTCTATGACCCCAGAAGAACGAAATTACCCTATTGCAGATAAGGAAATGCTAGGTATTATCTAAGCACTTGAGCAATGGCAGCATTACCTAGAAGAAGCCAAATTGCTGTTCAAGGTCTGGAATGACCACAATAATTTAAGATTCTTCATGACACACCAAGATCTGAATTGCCACCAAGTATGGTGGGTGCAATATCTTACTTGATTCAATGTGGTTTGGGTATACAAACCCGACATCTCAATGGCAAAGGCTGACACACTTAGTCATCACCCAAATCATGCCAAAGGAATTGAGGAAGATAATAAAGGGATAATTGTTATTTTCCCAGACAAAATTAGAGCAACCCCCTACATAGGCAAGCTTTTGATTATAGATGAAGGGGTCCAACTTAGATATAAAATATTTCTGGAAATGTACAAGTTACATAAAAGGGACATAAGAGAACTTAAAAGAAAGTGGGATATCCAAGAGAAGCAAGATGGCTGCCTCAGTGACTGCCACAGAAGAGTTTATGTCCCCAAATCATTGCTGCTTTAGATAAAGTCATCCATAAGCATCATGATACATCCATTATGGGGCATCCAGGACAAGAAAAGACACTAGAAGCATTACAACGTAATTATTGGTGACCTGGACTAGTCACTTTTGTCAAGGACTATATTGCTAGATGTAACACATGCCAGCAGTTCAAGAGAACAGGTGCTGTGCTAGCTGGCAGGCTCATTCCTTTACCGGTTCCATTCAGTCCATGGGAGGACATCACTGCAGATTTCATCACCAACCTTCTCTTTTCTCACAGATTCAACGCCATCTTGACAGTGGTTGACCAGTTCAGCAAGGAAGTAGAGCTGATTCCATGCACTAAGGCAATCAGTACCATTAATATGGCCAAGTTATTTATGCAACACATATGGAAGCATCATGGCCTTCCAAAGTCCATAACTACAGATCAAGGTCTGCAATTCGCATCACAGGTGATGCAAAACATCAACAAGCAACTTGGCATCAAAATGCATCTCTCAACCGCCTTTCACCCACAGACAGACAGGCAATTGGAAGTCACAAATCAGGAGATTGGGAAGTTTTTGAGAATGTATTGCTTTAACTGCCAAGAAGAATGGTCAGACTGGCTTCTGATCACATAGTACAGCATGAATTTCAAGGTCTCTTCTTCTATGAAGAAGACTCCCTTCTATTATATATCAGGAGATCCTCTTCATATGCCCCTATTCTTCTTCTGCATTCCCAACCTATGTCTTCTATGATTCACCTTTTGTGTTATATTCACTTCAACATGTGCTATGGGATACCTCTGTTATCTGTTCCGATGTTGATGACCTACTCCTATATTCTAGCATCAGTGGACTTCCTCTTCTAGATATCACTTCAAACCACTGGTGATGCCTTCCCCTTTCAAGTATTTACCTTTCTTGTAGACATGGTCCATGCTCTGCCGGTTTATCCTATAAATAGGGTCCTCGCATGTACCAATAGTTTAGCTTGTTCTATGCAATCTACATGCTAGAACTCCTCCTCAGAACAGCCAATCGCCTTATCTGCTGTCTGAGTAACCTCTACCTTTAAAAGACCTCAACATTCTTATTAGGAGTTCTTCCCTCTCAGTAAAAGAGACTATTCTTGTGATCATACTTCGCCACTGCTGAAGCATTTATAGAAAGGGCCATATGTTGTATACGCCATCACTAGATCATCTGCACAAGGAGTGCCAAGGCTAGCATCTATGCAACTAGTAAGAGTTGCCATCTGAAAGCCATGCTGACTATATTGCTATCTGTGGGTCCAGGTCTGCTCAGAGGAGCCACCTATCATCAGAGACAGTTGCTATTCTGTCTAGTTGTTTTAGTGCATTTGCATTAGGTGCTGTCGCACCTTAACACCTTCTCACTCACCCATACTTATTTAATGTGGTTGGGTACCAAAGCCATCACCAGAAGTAGTATGGCCCCCATAGTGGATGAGTTCTCTGCAACCTTGGAAGAAGTGCACCACAACCTCCTACAAGCTCAGAAGAAAATGAAAAGACAGGCAGACAAGCATCATTCCAATGCCCCTATCTATGAAGTTGGCCAGCTAGTCTGGCTCTCTATGGAGAATTCAAGGCTCACTAGGGCTTCAAAGAAATTGACTGAGTGTTGGCTAGGGTCATACAAGATCACAGCCCTAGCAGGTCCCAATGCAGTTATGTTATTACTACCAAAGATGCTATGGATCCACTCTACAGTCAATGTTTCCCAGGTGAAACCCTATAGGAAATGTCTCAAGGGGCAAGTCCCTTGACACCCAGGCCTGGTTCTTGTAACTGAAGACAGAGACTTTGAGTGGAAAGTAGACTATTTGATGGCTAGCTGCCAGAATGGAACATGCTTGGAATATTTGGTCCACTAGAAGGGTTTTGGGGATGAGAATAGGACATGGGAGCCTACTGAGAACCTTGGTAACATGATGGACACACTAAAGGCTTTCCACCATGCCCATCCCTCCACCCCTCGGTTGCTCATGATTAACCCATTGGACTTTTATCAGACTAGATAGAGAATACTCAGTCATGCACAGGGCAGACAGACTATAGTATATTCACCTAGACAGAGAATGCTATGTACGAGGTAAGTGAATGTTCTGTATAGTACTTGTGGCTTAGCTCACCTCAGTCATGCACAGAGCAGATGGACTAAGGTGTCAACTATAGGATCTTGGATCTATATACTGTCAAGTACAAAAGGATGTGTTGCATGGGGTAAATCATGTACAAGTGGCAATCGAGAATGGAGAGCACTAGCCAATATGACGTGTAACAAGGAAAAACGGAAAGGCTATGATATATATCATGCAGTCTGTGATATAGAGCTCAGATAAGTATGTTCCATGGAGTGAATTCATGTTTGATTGGCAGTGCACATGCTTGTATGTTTTGACACTCCCCCTCAAGCTGCACATAGTCTGAGTTCAATAGCAAAGTGCTTCACTTTCAGTGACAGTAGGGCCTTAGTGAAGATGTCAGCGACCATGTCATCAGTAGGACAAAATATAAGCTTGATTTTGCTATCACCTATGATCCATCATATGAAATGAAAATGGACATCAATGTGCTTGGTACATATGTGATACTGGTGATCTTTTGCAAGGGTGATGGCTGACTGGTTGTCTGAGAAAAGGGTAGTCAGCTTTGGCAGAGATGTGAATAAATCTGCAATGAGTGAGCGCAGCCAAAGCACCTCCTTTGTGGCATATGTGGCACCTACATACTCACTCTCTGTTGTGGAGAGTGAAAAAATTTCTTATTGCTTTGAACTCCAGGATACTGCACTACTGTCTATAAGGAAAGCATAGCCCAAAATGGTGTGGTGATCTTCTATGATGCTGCCATCCGCATCAGTATATCTGACGAGCTGCTTTTCTCCCCCTCCATATGTCAGCCATAGGTCCTTTGTCTCTAGTAGATACCTGTAAATGTACCAAACAGTGTCCCAGTGCACTTGATCATAGTTTGATGAGAAACAAGATACTTGGAATACAGCATATGAAATATCTGGGTATATTCCAAGTGCCGCATACATGAGTGGTTCAACAGCTTCTTGGTATAGGATGTTTCTCATTGCAGTGTGTTCAGCAGCAGTGGAAGGGGACTGGCTGGTAGTGAGCTTGGTGCTTGGTTCCATGGGTGTGGAGATTGGCTTGATGCCATTAAAGTTAAAGCAGCAGATGATGGAGTCAATATAGGTCTTTTGCAAGAGGGTGAGCACATGCTCCTCCTGGTTTCATGTTACTTCAATGTCTAGAAGCTAATGAAGCTCACTGAGATCAGTAACTTTGACAAAGCGACTAATTTGGTGCTTAACAGCTGTCACCAAGCTCAATGTAGATGCTGCAATTGTATAGTTGTCGACATGTACAACTATAATCATGAGAGTCGTCCCCTTTCACTTAATGAATACAGCCTGATCAACTTCACACTGACAGAAATCTAATTGCATGACCAGTATTTCTACTAGTTGCTGATATCACTGGTAACCACTCTGTTTGAGTCCATATAGCATTTTGTAGAGGTGGCACACCCAGTTGGTGTACTTGGGATCAATGTAGCCAGGTGGTTGGCACATGTAGATTATTTCATCATCATTTAGCATGCCATTGAAGTATGCTCCTTTTATGTCGATCTGATGCAATTTGAGATTTTGTCATGCGGCAAGTGTGAGGACAGTCCAAATTGATGCTAGTTTAGCAACTGGGGCATACATATCAAAGTAGTCAATGCCAGGGACTTGGGAGAATCCCTGGGCAATGAGGCATGCCTTGTGTCATACAACATTTCCTACAGCATCCTTCTTTACATGAAAAACCCATTTTGAGCCCACAATGTTTGCATTAGATGGAGGGTTGACAAGTTTCCATGTGCCAGCTTTCTTGAGCATATCAAGCTCTTCACGGATGCTGCTTTCCCAGCTAGGCCAGTCTAGGTGTTGCCTTGTGTCAGCAAGCATGGTAGGCTTGAGCACTTCAGCCTCTGTGCTGGCTAGTTCGACAAGCATAGTGAGCTCACACTCATTATGGTCCAACTCGTACCTCTGATCTGTGACAGCAAGGATTTGATTAGCAGTACCTGTGCCCTCAAAGGTTGTCAGCTGGGCTGGCTCTTCAACTATGTCGTTTGGTGGTTGTACTCCTCAAGGGAGTGTGGTGGTGGCAGCTTTGCCATTGATGATGTCAAGAATTCGCTGGCTGGGTTTGCAGATTCACTTGGCACAGGGCTCATCTTTGTCATTGGGGGTGCTCTGGCTGAGTGTTTGAGGCAGTAGTGAGGCGATTGAAGAGGGTAGCAGTGGCGATGATATGGTGTTGGGAGTGACAGTGATCTCTAGTACCTTTGGGGGCATGGGTGAGGATTTGTTAGCATGAATGGAGTTGGGTTACTGGGCTGGTGTGCTGGTGCCGAATATGGCAGATTCTTCCTCCCCCTCAACAGCACACAGTGTGATATCATAGTACATATTGTGCTTGATGGTCATGGTTTGTTTGTGTGGCCAATACACATGGCATGCATTTTCAGTGTGTTCATCAATTCCCATCCACTTGCCATGCTCAACTCTTCCTCCTAGCTTTGAGCCTTCACCTATTTTTATGAGTACAGGCAATCCCCATTCATGCAGTCAGCTCAGGTTAGGTCTTTTATTCAGTGCAGCCTCGTATGGTGTCTTGTCTGCAAGTGCCTTGATAGGTGTCCTATTTTTTAACCATACAGCATGACGTGCAGCCTCTTCTCATAGGAATTTTGGCAGTCCACTAGCATGCAACATTGCATGGACCTTTTCTAGGATGGTCTAGTTCAGTCACTCAGCAACACTGTTGTGCTGTAGCATATCATGTGTGGTTAGTCACTGCATAGTTCCTTGGGTCTGGAGGTGCAGAGTGAATTCTTTTCCCTGATACTCTCCTCCTCAATCAGAGTGGAGTGTTTTGACCTTTGGTGCTAGTTGCCTATCCAACCAGGCCTCAAAACCTTTATATGCCTTAAAAGTCTTGCTCTTCTGCTGCAGCAGATGAAAATGGGTGAGTCTCATGTTGTTGTCTGTGAAGGTGACATAGTACCACTTGCCACCAAGTGTGGCAACAGGTGATGGGCCCCAGATGTCGGATTAGACGATGTCGCCAATCAACTTTGCATGTGGGCCTTGGCACTCCTTGGTGATTGTCTTGCGAGTGGCTTTGCCATATATGCATGATTCACAAAAGGTGGGTTTGTCTCTTGATGTGTCAATCTGTAGACCACTGACAAGTCCCTGTTCTACTAGACATTGTGCAACTGATGGTGCAATGTGGCCCATTTGGTGGTGGAACTCCATAATGGTGATTTGTTCCAGGACAGCGGCTGCATAATTTCTTTTATGGACTACACAGTATAGCCCCTTTGTTGATCATGGTATATGCCTGATTACTTCTCTGTCACTGTTACTAATGGTGCAATATCTGTTTGCAAAGGTCATGGAAAATCCTAGCTCATCTAGGTGGCCAATGAATATGAGGGTGTACCCCACTTCTGGTGAGTACAGTACTTTGGTTAGATGCAGTTTGGATGCCTTCACACCATTTGAGATTTCTATGATGAGATTGCCAACTCCTATCATGCTAAATTTCTGTTGATTTGCAGCTATGAATAACTTAGGTGGTATCAACTGGATGTTTGTCATGTGGTCACAGTCTGGGGTGATATAATGTGTAGTGCCCAAGTCATATAGCTCGATGTGGCACTCTTGGGGTCTGCCTTCACTAACTTTCATAGTAACGTTCTCCTAGTCATTCTGAGTTGAGGCTGGAGAGTCAGCACAGCCACTAGACTTTGTGTCTTCAGCTTCATTTGCCTAGGTCTCTCCCTCATCCTTTTCATCCTCAGTGTCAGAGAACCAATCATTATTGCTACTAGAAGGTTTCTGCATCCTTTCTGGTGTGTCCTCATTTTCATCCTCACTGTCTGACTCTATGCACATTAGGTCTGGGAGCTTTTCATCATCATCTATAACTCTGAATACTCCATCATCTGAGTTGAACTCATTGGTTACAGCATTTGTGCCCTCTGTAGTTTTCACCTTTTCTTTTTCTTTGGGCTGTTTATTGTACTTGGCAGCTAAATGCTGGTCTGACCCACATGTTCAACAGAGTTGCTTGGACTGCCCATGAGAAGATCCTCTTCCTCATCCACATCCTCTCTTGGTTGGCACAGTGGCCATTGCCTCATCACGATCCTTTCCATCACTATGGTTACTGTGCTTTGATTTCTATCACTCAGCTTCTTTAATGATAAGTGAGATGAGAAGATCTGGGTCAATGGTTTTGATTATGGCATATTGTAAGGCAATGGTGAGTTGAGTCAATGCAAAGTTGGTAAGGTGTGGAGGAAGGGACTTTATGATCATTGATTGGTAATCTTTCTCATTGATTGTTACTCCTACTGCTATGAGTTCTTCCCTTTTAGTTTGCAGTTCATCCAGGAACTGGCAGGCATCTCCTCTCTTCAGTATTTGCAACTTGAGGAATTGAGTATACATGTCTGTTTGCACATAGGTCCCTTTTTCAGTGTACTCCTGTTCAACCTCCTTCCACATCTCCTTAATGGTGGCTAGCCTTTTGACCTTCAGTGCCATGGAGTCAGGGATCCGCTGGATAAGTAGATGCTTGGATATGCTCTCATTCTTTCACCATTTGATCTGTTCCTCAATCTCCTTGACAGTCATTTGGCTAGTATACATTTGTTTGGCAGTGGTTTCTTTGAAGTGGCCCCACATGTCTTTTGCTTCTACAGCAGTCTGGAAGTGAAAAGCAAAGATTGCCCAGTTTGTGCCTTTGACATCAAGCTTCAGCACATTGCTTGGAAGTATATCAGTAGTAACAGGACTAGCAGTCGACATATTGGTAAGCATTGTTCTGATTTAGTAGTATAGGGTAGCACCAGGGCTCATAATCTATCAGACTAGACAGAGAATGCTCAGTCATGCATAGGGCAGACAGACTATAGTGTATTCACCTAGACAGAGAATGCTATGTATGAGGTAAGTGAACATTCTGTATAGTACTTGTGGCTTAGCTCACCTCAGTCATGCATAAGGCAGATGAACTGAGGTGTCGACTATGGGATCTTGGATCTATATACTGTCAAGTACAAAAGGATGTGTTGCATGGGGTAAATCATGTACAAGTGGCAATCGATAATGGAGAGCACTAGCTGATATGATGCATAACAAGGAAAAACAGAAAGGCTATGGTATGTATCATGCAGTCTGTGATATGGAGCTCAGATAAGTATGTTCCATGAAGCAGATCCATGTTTGATTGGCAGTGTGTATGCTTGCATATTTTGATAACTTTCTCCAGCTATTTTAATGGACAGACTTTTGCATCAACCTGCCAGAGCAGGGCCTCCCTTTCAATGTCTTGGACATGGCCAGTGCTCCATGAGTGCCTGGCTCATCTGGGAATCCAAGCCTTAGGAGGGAGGTAGTGTTATGGTCACATCGCATAGGCACTAGCTGTCCAAGGTAACATATAATTTATTTTCATGGCCTCTTTCCACTCATATATAGACACATTCACTTCATTCACAGTCCATATGACCAGTCACATGATGATGCCAGGAGATGCTAGATATTAAAAAGTTCAAAAATCACCTAGACAGAGCACAGATAATGAAGTACAGCCTCTGCTGTCATCTGTTGCCCTTGGCAGTAGGTTCTGGAATCTATTGCACTCCTAAGGTGTGGGAACTAGTTTCCTGTTTGGATCCCTTTTCATTTCTGCTCTTCATCTGCACCCTGACCCAGTGCCCATTCATCTCTGCCCATCTGGATCTTTCTGGATACTTCTCTTCTCTTCTTTGATAAAAGGCACCACATAGGAGGTGGTAGTTAATCTCCATCATGGCAGCACAGAATTGCTAATCGCCATCGCCATGAGGCATTGATAAGGGCTAAGGGTTTGACCATAGCAGGACAATTACCATACTTAGATAGTTGATCCATGCCCAGGTGACTGTATAGTAGAATAGTATATATAGGCCAGGGGGCAATGCTGAAGACCTCAGCTTGTTCTCTTGGTGTTCTCCCCTCTACTAGCTAGTCTTAGCAAGGGATAACAAGGCACCTCTACAAGCCCACATATTCCACTCTACACCACACACCTTGTACAACCTATGAACCCATCAAGCTTACCCTCAAGTGAGATACTCTCTGATTTAGGGTTATATCAAGGCTATGAAGGAACTAACAAAGAAACTTCATGGCTACTCACCACCAAGCTGAGTTATGTGTCAGATCTTCTAGCAGATTATCATCTCCATTATTCAGATAAACCTGGACCTCACACTTAGATATCAAAACACTTTTATTTCAGGAAAAATTACAGGCAGGGTGATACAACCCTAAACCAGAGAGCGTCTCACTTGAGAGTAAGCTTGGTGCGTTCGTAGGTCGCGGTGGAGAATGGAGTAAATGGGCTTGTAAAGGTGCCTATGTTATCCCTTGCTAAGGCTAGCTAGTAGAGGGGAGAACACCAAGAGAACAAGCTGAGGGCTTCAGCTCGCTCCTTGGGCTTTATATACTATCCTAATGTACAGCCACCTGGGCACGGACCAGCTACCCTAATATGGTAGATCTCCTACTATGGTCAAACCCTTGACCCTTATCTACGCCTCATGGCAACGGCGATCAGCAATCCTGTGCTGCCACAGCGGAGATTAACTGCCACCTCCTGTGTGGCGTCTTCTATCAAAGAAGGGAAGAGAAGCATCCGGAAAGATCCGGATAAGCGGAAATTTAAAGGGCGCTGGGTTAGGGCGCAAATGAAGAGCGGAAATGAAAAGAACCCAATCAGGAAACTAGTTCCCGTGCATTAGGAGCGCAGTAGATTCCAGAACCTACTACCAAGGGCGACAGGTGACGGCAAAGGCCGTACTTCGTTACCTGTGCACTGTCTAGGTGGTCTTTGGACTCTTTAATACCTAGCTCTCCTGGCGTCATCACGTGACTAGTCACATGGCCTGTGAATGAAGTAAACGCGTCCAGGCGCGAAAAGAGAATAAAAGGAAAGGAAAATAAATGATACCGTAGTGTGACGTGACCGTAACACTACCCCCCTCCTAGGGCTGGGATTCCCAGACGAGCCAGGCGCTCACGGAGCACTAGGGAAATCCAAGACATTGAAAGGGAGGCCCCGCTCCGGCGGGTCGGTGAGGAACTCGGATCTGTTAAATAGAAGGAGAAAGTCCATAGGGTCGATCGCAAGCGACCGAGGGGCGGAGGGATGGGCATGGTGGAAAGCCTTTAGTGCTTCCTTTGCATTACCGAGGTTCTCGGTAGGCTCCCAAGTCCTATCCTCGTCCCCAAAGCCCTTCCAGTGGACTAAATATTCCAAACGTGTCCCGTTCTGGCGGCTGGCCACCAAATAATCTACTTCCCACTCAAAGTCTCTGTCCTCGGTTACAACAACCGGGCCCGGGCGTCGAGGGAGTTGACCCTCAAGACATTCCTTATAGGGTTTCACCCGGGAAACATTAACTGTGGGGTGGATCCGTAGCATCTTCAGCAGTAATAACGTAACCGCGTTGGGGCCTGCTAAAGCCGTGATCTTGTACGGCCCTAGCTAGCGCTCAGAAAGTTTCTTCGAAGCTCGTGTGAGCCTCAAGTTCTCCGTTGACAGCCAGACTAGCTGGCCAACTTCATAAATAGGGGCATTGGAACGATGCTTGTCCGCCTGTTTCTGATACAACCCTAAACCAGAGAGCGTCTCACTTGAGGGTAAGCTTGGTGCGTTCGTAAGTCGCGGTGGAGAATGGAGTGAATGGGCTTGTGAAGGTGCCTATGTTATCCCTTGCTAAGGCTAGCTAGTAGAGGGGAGAACACCAAGAGAACAAGCTGAGGGCTTCAGCTCGCTCCTTGGGCTTTATATACTATTCTAGTGTACAGCCACCTGGGCATGGACCAGCTACCCTAATATGGTAGATCTCCTACTATGGTCAAACCCTTGACCCTTATCTACGCCTCATGGCGACGGCGATCAGCAATCCTGTGCTGCCACAGCGGAGATTAACTGCCACCTCCTGTGTGGCGCCTTCTATCAAAGAAGAGAAGGGAAGCATCCGGAAAGATCCGGATGAGCGGAAATTAAAGGGCGCTGGGTTAGGGCGCAGATGAAGAGCGGAAATTAAAAGAACCCAATCAGGAAACTAGTTCCCGCGCATTAGGAGCGCAGTGGATTCCAGAACCTACTACCAAGGGCGACAGGTGATGGCAAAGGCCGTACTTCGTGACCTGTGCACTGTCTAGGTGGTCTTTGGACTCTTTAATACCTAGCTCTCCTGGCGTCATCACGTGACTAGTCACGTGGTCTGCGAATGAAGTAAACGCGTCCAGGCGCGAAAGAGAAAGGAAAAGAAAAGAAAATAAAATGATACCGTAGTGCGACGTGACCGTAACACTACCCCCCTCCTAAGGCTCGGATTCCCAGACGAGCCAGGCGCTCATGGAGCACTAGGGAAATCCAAGACGTTGAAAGGGAGGCCCCGCTCCGGCGGGATGGTGAGGAATTCAGATCTGTTAAATAAGAGGAGAAAGTCCAACGGGTCGATCGCAAGCGACCAAGGGGCGGAGGGATGGGCACGGTGGAAAGCCTTTAGTGCTTCTTTCACATTACCGAGGTTCTCGGTAGGCTCCCAAGTCCTATCCTCGTCCCCAAAGCCCTTCCAGTGGACTAAATATTCCAAACGTGTCCCATTCTGGCGGCTGGCCACCAAATAATCTACTTCCCACTCAAAGTCTCTGTCCTCGGTTACAACAACCGGGCCCGGGCGTCGAGGGAGTTGACCCTCGAGACGTTCCTTATAGGGTTTCACCCGGGAAACATTGACCGTGGGGTGGATACGTAGCATCTTCGGTAGTAATAATGTAACTGCATTTGGGCCTACTAAAGCCGTGATCTTGTACGGCCCCAGCCAACGCTCAGAAAGTTTCTTGGAAGCTCTTGTGAGCCTCAAGTTCTCCGTTGAGAGCCAGACTAGCTGGCCAACTTCATAGATAGGGGCATCGGAACGATGCTTGTCTGCCTGTTTCTTCATTTTCTCCTGAGCTTGCAGGAGATTGTGGCACACTTCTTCCAAGGTGGCGGAGAACTCATCCGCTGCGGGGGCCGTACTACTTCCAGCGACGGCTTCGGCGCCCAACTGCATTGGATAAGTATGGGTGAGAGAAAACAGAGTCTTCTTCGTAGAAGAAGATACCTTGGAATTCATGCTGTACTGTGCGATCGGAAGCCAGTCCGACCATTCTTGTTGGCGGTCGAAGCAATACATCCTCAAAAACTTTCCAACCTCTCGATTTACGACCTCTGATTGCCCGTCTGTTTGCGGGTGGAATGCGGTCGAGAGGTGGGTTTCGATGCCGAGTTGTTTGTTAATATTTTGCATCACCTGTGATGCGAACTGTGGACCCCGATCCGTAGTTATTGATTTTGGAAGACCATGATGCTTCCACACGTGCTGCATAAATAACTTGGCCGTATCAACGGCGCTAATGGCCTTGGTGCATGGGATCAGCTCCACTTCCTTGCTGAACCGGTCAACCACCATCAAGATGGCGTCAAATCCGTGAGAGAGGGGGAGGTCGGTAATGAAATCTACAGTGATGTCCTCCCACGGACCGGACGGAACCGGTAAAGGAATGAGCCTGCCGGCTGGTGCGGCACCTGTTCCCTTGAACCGTTGGCACGTGTCGCATCTAGCGACATAATCTGTGATGAAAGTGGCAAGACCTGGCCACCAATAATTACGTTGCACCGCTTCAAGCGTCTTTTCTTTGCCTGGGTGCCCCATAATGGGCGTGTTGTGGTGCATCTAGACGACTTCCATCCGGAGCGGTAACGATTTGGGGACGTATACTCTGTTGTGGCGGTCACTTAGGCAGCCATCATGCTCCTCTTGGATACCCCACTTCCTTTTGAGTTCTCTTATGTCCCTTTCTCGTAGCTTGCACGTTTCCAGGAATATTTTATGTCTAAGGCGAGCCCCATCATCCGTAATCGAGAGCGTGCCCTCCAAGGGGGTTGCTCTAATCTTGTCCGGGGATATAACGATAATTCCTTTGTTATCTTCCTCAATTCCTTCAGCATGGTCCGGGCGGCGACTTAATGCATCGGCTTTTGCCATCGAGGCACTGGGCTTGTATACCCATACCATATTGAATCGAGTAAGATATTGCGCCCATCGCGCTTGGCGACGATTCAAATCTTGGCGCGTCATAAAGAAGCGGAGGTTATTGTGGTCGTTCCAGACCTCGAACGGTAGTTTGGCCCCTTCTAGGTAATGCCGCCATTGCTCTAGTGCCTGGATGACGCCTAGCATCTCCTTATCGGCAATGGGATAATTTCGTTCTTCTGGGGTCATAGAGTGGCTGGAATACGCCACTGGGTGCCACTTATCTCCTTTTAGAATACTTAAAACAGCCCCGGTTGCATAATCCGAGGAATCGCTTTCTACGCGGAATTGACAATCAATGTCAGGATAGGCAAGGACGGGTGCGGTGGTGAAGGCTTGCTTCAACATGTCGAAAGCGTGCTGGCATGCTTCGTCCCATAGGAAGGCTTTGTCCTTCTTCGTCAGGTCGTGGAGTGGTCTGGCCACCTTGCTATAATCGGATATAAACCTGCAATAGAAGTTTGCCAATCCTAGAAAACTTCTGACGTCCTTGACTTTCGTGGGGACCGGCCATTTCATTATGGCATCAACCTTGACCGGATCCATCTTTATCCCTTCCAGAGAAACGATCATGCCCAGGAAGTCTACCTCTTTGACACGGAAGAAGCATTTTTCTGGTTTTACAAATAGGTCGTTTTCTTCGAGGCGTCTGAGGACTTCTAGCATGATTCGATCGTGTTCTTCCTGGTCGTCTGTTTTGGTAAATATCATTATGTCATCAATATAGACGACGCAGACGTCATCCATATCGGCAAAGATCTCATTCATCATCGCCTGGAAGGTGGCGGGGGAGTTGCAAAGTCCGAAATACATTACGAGGGGCTCAAACGCTCCTTTGAACGTGACGAAGGCGGCTTTCCATTCGTCGCCTTCTCGTATGCGGATGTTGTTGTACCCCCATCTGAGATCCATTTTTGTAAATAGTTTTGCTCCTTTTAGCTTATCCACTAATTGGGAGATTAGCGGGAGCGGGTAGTTGTTTTTGACGGTATGCTCGTTGAGGTAGCGGTAATCCTATATCATGCGCTTCTTGCCGTCTTTCTTGGGAACAAAGAAGACCGGAGAGGTCTGTGGCGACTTAGAGGGCCGTATATACCCCTTAGCCAGCTGATCATCTAGAAAAGCTTTGACTTCTTCTTGTTCCGTTACCGATAAGGGGATGAGTCGGCCTTTCTTAGGATTAAACGTTTCTTTAAGGTCGATCCCATGATCCCATGGTTTTCTGACGGGCATGCGCTCGCTTTCCTTTTTCGAGAACTGTCCGAAATACTTTTCATATTCGCGAGGAACCAGTTCCTCGATCGTCTTTTCCCTTTTTGGTTCTTGTGCTTCTAGCGCTTTGATTGTGGCATGAATCTGGTATTGGAAGTCTTCTTCTTCCTTTTCCAGGATACGAAGAAACACCGGCTTATCCTGTAAGCGGTGGCAGTGTCGTGGGCAACGAGTCATCGTGACTGTCCCCTTTGACCAATCTATTTCGGGATTATGACATTTTAACCATTCATACCCCAGGATGAATTGGTTCTTCCCTAGGTCGGTTACTTCTGCCGTTATCTTTTCTTGGTGTCCTTGGAATTCTAATACCAGTTCGGCAGCGTGTGTAATGCTGCCTGCCGAATTCTTTGTCCCGTCCACGTTGTATACAGGTATTTCATGGCGGAGTTTTACCAAAGGGAGTCTGACGTTATCGGCCCATTTTCGGTCCACAAACACCACATTGGCCCCGCTATCTAGTAGGGCCTCTGCTCTTATGAAACTTCTGTGGACTCCTTCGTTGTAGGGTGCGATGCGAATATTCAGAAGTATTTCCTTGTCCATTCTTAAGTTCCTAACAAAGATGTCATCCGGGAAAATAACATTTTGCTTCGGGTGGTAAGAGGAATTAAGCCCAGGTTTATCGTCCCTGGCGAGCCCACTAGGGGACCCCTCTGACAGCTGTGAAAATATCTCTTTCTCCGTTTCCTCGGCTTCTTCAACCGATAGGTTGAAGTACCTATTTGGCGATGTGCCTTTGGGACTCCCGGGGTCCTTCAGGCACGGCCTTTTCCCTTATTGGCGAGGCCTTCATAGTCTCTAAACCAGGCCCGCGCTTCTTCGAAATTCATTTCCCTTACCGTTTTTGGCAAGGGTCATTCGGAGGGGTCAACCTCCTTTCCTTTGTCTTCCCGGTTTGGTCCGGGTGTCGTGGACTTACCAGCTCCCCGGACTAATGCCGAAGAGTCCGTGCCTGCATCTTCTTCGTTGTCCGAGGGAAGTTCCTCCCACCGGACGACTTTGCGCATTTTGCGCCCTTTCTTTGGGCAGGTATCCCGATGCCTGCCGTTGTAGAACCCGCACTCAGTGCAGGTGTTCTTCCTTTCTCCTTTATAGGCGGAGGAGCCTGCTTTGTTTGACGCGGGGTTACCGCAGTCCTTTGAGAAATGTCCCTTTCGCCCGCATTTGTAGCAGGCATAGTTTGACTTATCGAATATTGGCCGACGATCAGCTGCATCGATGTCCATTGCGTTCGGGTCACGCCTCGGGTTTCCCGAGTTCCTCTGCGCGCCCCTTGCGAGAAGCTTCATCAGGTCTTCTCTTTCTCCTTGGATTCGGAGTTCTTCCATGAACTCCTCGAGATCGTCAAGGTAACCCTTAGCCTGGACGTATCTCTTCACAATTCCTTGATCTGCGTGTTTGTACAGCAGATCTATGCATTGGTCAGTCGGCAGCGCAGCTACCAACTGGTGTGATTTGAACTTTGTAAGGAAGGAGACCATATCGCTCCTCCCTTGCGTGAGTGTGAGCAGCTGTTGTTTGTGCCACTCCTTGTCGTTTACTGGCCTGAAGTTGGCCAGCATCATCTTTTCAAACGCCTCCCAGGCTGGCCATCCCGCCGTTGCGGCTGCCTGGCTAATTGTCATTGCGAGGTGGGCGGCGTCTCCTTTGGTCATCCGGGACACCACGGCTTTCACCGCGGTTTCACCCTGGAGGGCGGTGGCATTTTCGTCCTTCCACATGAGGACTTTTGCCCACCATTCGTTAAACGTGCGGCCCCTTTGCCCTTCAAAGGTTCCAGGGTCCGCGATTACTTTTGACAACTTGGGCGCACTGGGCCCTGCAGTTACTCCTCCAGTCGCTGTCGTTCTGGTGGAGAGGGTTCTTACTTGGCCGACAAGGGTGCCGACCATTGCTTCAAGGTCTTTAATTTTTCCGGCCACTATGATAAGCCGGTTACTTTCTTGGGTGACCCTAGTTTCCGCCTGGGCCAGGCGTGTGATGAGGTTCTCTTTCTCGCCTTCTACCCCTGTGAGGTAATTTCCTAATTCTACCACCAATCGGGCCCAATCGTCGGTTCCAGCCGCGAGTTGAAAGATGATGGCGGTGAGGTTATCGGGGAGGGACATTTTATTGCGCTTGTTAGAAGTACTTTACTTTCTTTTGGGGTCTCAACCAAATCCTAGATCCTAACAGTTCCTGCCTACTGATTTCTTTCTCATATTCCCTCCGGGGTCTTTTCCTAGGTGCTGGGGGCTCCGGCACCGGTTCTGGCTCTAACGAGGGAATGCACGAGTTGGTATCCGGCATGTACCGGAGTTCAATGGGGGCGGGGGTTGAGCGGGCGGAGGATAAAGGGGAGTTGCCAAATATCCGGTCTAACTCCTGCTGGTGGTGGAAGAGTTCCCACTCGTACTGTTGCCACTCGTTGTCGAGGTAGGGGTCGTGGATCGGCCGGGGGAAAGGTTGCGGGGGTGGTGAGGGTGAGACGATTGAGCCGATGGATGGCCCTTCGATCTCTTCTTGATGAAAGTAAAGCGCGGGGTTGACTGACAGTGCGCTGCTGGCGAGGTCTCTGGGGTGGTTCTCTGCCCAGGTACCGGAAAACCCTACTTCTGGCTGCTCTAAATAGCCCCAGAAGGCTTCTTCGAACTGCCTCTCTGACTCCTCCTGACGTTCTCTCGTCAGGTACTCTGCTAACTCCTGTAATTGTACTACAGGGAGGTCTAGGTCGCCTTGGTCGTTCGGGTCGTCTACTACTTCCCGGTTGGCTACTAGGTACCTGTATACTATCTGTAGGGCTAGGGGGAGAACAGAGGGTACGGACGGCACTTGATGCCTATAAGAGGAATGCGGCTGTGCGGGCATCCACTTGAAACTTACTTGCTCCTAGGTGATGAGTCTAGGAGGGTGCGAGGTATGAACGTTAGAGCTTGTTCTAATGATACAACCCTAAACCAGAGAGCGTCTCACTTGAGGGTAAGCTTGGTGCGTTCGTAAGTCGCGGTGGAGAATGGAGTGAATGGGCTTGTGAAGGTGCCTATGTTATCCCTTGCTAAGGCTAGCTAGTAGAGGGGAGAACACCAAGAGAACAAGCTGAGGGCTTCAGCTCGCTCCTTGGGCTTTATATACTATTCTAGTGTACAGCCACCTGGGCACAGACCAGCTACCCTAATATGGTAGATCTCCTACTATGGTCAAACCCTTGACCCTTATCTACGCCTCATGGCAACGGCGATCAGCAATCCTGTGCTGCCACAGCGGAGATTAACTGCCACCTCCTATGTGGCGCCTTCTATCAAAGAAGAGAAGGGAAGCATCCGGAAAGATCCGGATGAGCGGAAATTAAAGGGCGCTGGGTTAGGGCGCAGATGAAGAGCGGAAATGAAAAGAACCCAATCAGGAAACTAGTTCCCGCGCATTAGGAGCGCAGTGGATTTCAGAACCTACTACCAAGGGCGACAGGTGATGGCAAAGGCCGTACTTCGTGACCTGTGCACTGTCTAGGTGGTCTTTGGACTCTTTAATACCTAGCTCTCCTGGCGTCATCACGTGACTAGTCACGTGGTCTGCAAATGAAGTAAATGCGTCCAGGCGCGAAAGAGAAAGGAAAAGAAAAGAAAATAAAATGATACCGTAGTGCGACGTGACCGTAACAGTTTCTTCATTTTCTCCTGTGCTAGCAGGAGATTGTGGCGCACTTCTTCCAAGGTTGTGGAGAACTCATCCGCTGTGGGGGCTGTACTACTTCCAGCGACGGCTTCGGCGCCCAGCCGCATTGGATAAGTATGGGTAAGGGAGAATGGAGTCTTCTTCGTAGAAGAAGATACCTTGGAGTTCATGCTATACTGTGCGATCGGAAGCCAGTCCGACCATTCTTGCTGGTGGTCAAAGCAATACATTCTCAAAAACTTTCCAACCTCTCGATTTACGACCTCTGATTGCCCGTCCGTTTGCGGGTGGAATGCGGTCGAGAGGTGGGTTTCGATGCCGAGTTGTTTGTTAATATTTTGCATCACCTGGGATGCAAACTGTGGACCTTGGTCCGTAGTTATCGATTTCAGAAGGCCATGATGCTTCCATACGTGTTGCATAAATAGTTTGGCCGTATCAACGGCGCTGATTGCCTTGGTACATGGGATCAGCTCAACTTCCTTGCTGAACCGGTCAACCACCGTCAAGATGGCGTCGAATCCGTGAGAGAGGGGGAGGTCGGTAATGAAATCTGCTGTGATGTCCTCCCACGGACCGGACGGAACCGGTAAAGGAATGAGCCTGCCGGCTGGTGCGGCACCTGTTCCCTTGAACCTTTGGCACGTGTCGCATCTAGCGATGTAATCTGCAACAAAGGTGGCAAGACCTGGCCACCAATAATTACGTTGTAACGCTTCAAGCGTTTTCTCTTTGCCTGGGTGCCCCATAATGGGCGTGTCGTGGTGCATCTGGACGACTTCCATCCAGAGCGGTAATGATTTGGGGACGTATACTCTGTTGTGGCGGTCGCTGAGGCAGCCATCGTGCTCCTCCTGGATTCCCCACTTTCTTTCGAGTTCTTTTATGTCCCTTTCTTGTAGCTTGCACGTTTCCAAGAATATTTTATGTCTAAGGCGGGCCCCATCATCCGTAATCAAGAGCGTGCCCTCCAAGGGGGTTGCTCTAATCTTGTCCGGGGAAATAACGATAATGCCTTTATTATCTTCCTCAATTCCTTCGGCATGATCCGGGTGACGACTTAGTGCGTCGGCCTTCGCCATCGAGGCGCCGGGTTTGTATACCCATACCATATTAAATCGAGTAAGATATTGCGCCCACCGCGCTTGGCGGCGATTTAAATCTTGGCGCATCATAAAGAAGCAGAGGTTATTGTGGTCGTTCCAGACCTCAAACGGTAATTTAGCCCCTTCCAGGTAATGCCGCCATTGCTCTAGTGCTTGGATAACGCCCAGCATTTCCTTGTCGGCAATGGGGTAGTTCCGTTCTTCCGGGGTCATGGAGTGGCTGGAGTATGCCACAGGGTGCCACTTATCTCCTTTAAGAATACTTAAAACAGCCCTAGTTGCGTAATCCGAGGAATCGCTTTCTACGCGGAATTGACAGTCAATGTCGGGATAAGCAAGGACAGGTGCGGTGGCAAAGGCTTGCTTCAGTGTGTCAAACGCGTGCTGGCATGCTTCATCCCATAGGAAGGCCTTATCCTTCTTCGTCAGGTCGTGGAGTGGTCTAGCCACTTTACTATAATTGGATATGAACCTGCGATAGAAGTTTGCCAACCCTAGGAAGCTTCGAACGTCCTTGACCTTTGTGGGTACCGGCCACTTCATAATGGCGTCTACTTTAGCCGGATCCATTTTTATCCCTTCCGGAGAAACGATCATTCCCAAGAAGTCTACCTCTTTGACGCGGAAGAAGCACTTTTCCGGCTTTACAAATAGGTCGTTTTCTTCGAGGCGTCTGAGGACTTCTAGCACAATTCGATCGTGTTCTTCCTGGTCATCTGTTTTAGTAAATATCATTATGTCATCAATATAGACGACGCAGACGTCATCCATATCGGCAAAGATCTCATTCATCATCGCCTGGAAGGTGGCGGGGGAGTTGCAAAGTCCGAAATACATTACGAGCGGCTCAAACGCTCCTTTGAACGTGACGAAGGCTGCTTTCCATTCGTCGCCTTCTCGAATTCAGATGTTGTTGTACCCCCATCTGAGATCCATTTTCATAAATAATTTTGCTCCTCTTAGCTTATCCACTAGTTGGGAGATCAGCGGGAGCGGATAATTATTTTTGACGGTGTGCTCGTTTAGATAGCGGTAGTCTTGTACCATGCGCTTCTTGCTGTCTTTCTTCGGAACAAAGAAGACCGGAGAGGTTTGTGGCGATTTCAAGGGCCGTATATACCCCTTAGCCAGCTGATCGTCTAGAAAAGCTTTGACTTCCTCTTGTTCCGTTACCGATAGGGGAATGAGTCGACCTTTTTTAGGATTAAATGTTTCTTTGAGATCGATCTCATGATCCCACGGTTTTCTAACAGGCATGCGCTCGCTTTCCTTCTTTGAGAACTGTCCGAAATACTTTTTGTATTCGCGAGGGACCAGTTCCTCGACCGTCTTTTCCCTTTTTGGCTCTTGCGCTTCTAGCGCTTTGATCGTGGTGTGAATCTGGTATTGGAAGTCCTCTTCCTCCTTTTCCAGAATTCAGAGAAACACCGGCTTATCCTGTAAGCGGTGGCAGTGTCGTGGGCAACGAGTCATCTTGACTGTCCCCTTTGACCAGTCGATCTCGGGATTATGTCGTTTTAGCCATTCATATCCCAGAATGAATTGGTTTTTCCCTAAATCGGTTACTTCTGCCATTATCTTTTCTTGGTGTCCTTGGAACTCTAATACCAGTTCGGCAGCGTGTGTAATACTGCCTGCCGAGTTCTTTGTTCCATCCATGTTATACACAGGTATTTCGTGGCGGAGTTTGACTAAAGGGAGTTTGACGTCATCGGCCCATTTTCGGTCCACAAAGACGGCATTGGCTCCACTGTCTAGCAGTGCCTCTGCCCTTATGTAATTTCTTTGGAACCCCTCATCATAGGGTGCGATGCGAATGTTGAGAAGTATCTCCTTGTCTATTCTTAGATTCCTAACAAAGATGTCATCCGGGAAAATAACATTTTGCTTCGGGTGATAAGAGGAATTAAGCCCAGGTTTATCGTCCCTGGCGAGCCCACTAGGGGACCCCTCTGATGGCTGTGAAAATATTTCTTTTTCCGTTTCCTCGGCCCCTTCGACCGAGAGGTTGGAATACCTATTGTTTGGCGACGCGCCTTTGGGACTCCCGGGATCCTTCAGGCACGGCCTTTTCCCTTCCCAGCAAGACCTTCATAGTCTCTAAACCAGGTCCGCGCTTCTTCGAAATTCATTTCCCTTACCGTCTTGGGTAAGGGGCGTTTGGAGGGGTCAACCTCCTTTCCTTTGGGTTCCCGGTCTGGTCCGGGTGTAGTGGTCTTACCCGCGCCCCGGACCAAAGCCGAGGACACGGCGCCCACATCGGTGTCTTCTTTGTTGTCAGAAGGGACTTCCTCCCAACGAACGACTTTGCGCATCTTGCGCCCTTTCTTTTGGCAGGTGTTTCGATGCCCACCATTGTAGAAGCCGCACTCAGTGCAGGCGTCTTTCTTCTCTCCTTTATAGGCGGAGGAACCTGCTTTTCCTGATGCGGAGTTTCCGCAATCCTTGGAGAAATGTCCTTTTTGCCTGCATTTATAGCAGGCGTAATTCAACTTATCGAATATTGGCCGTCTGTCGGCCGCATCGATGTCCATTGCGTTTGGGTCACGCCTCGGATTACCCGAGTTCCTCTGCGCGCCCCTTGCGAGAAGCTTCATCAGGTCTTCTCTTTCTCCTTGAATTCGGAGTTCTTCCATAAACTCCTCGAGATCATCAGGGTAACCCTTAGCCCGGACGTATCTCTTTACAATTCCTTGATCTGCGTGTTTGTACAGCAGATCAATGCACTGATCAGTTGGTAGCGCAGCCACCAATTGATGCGACTTGAATTTTGTGAGGAAGGAGACCATGTCGCTCCTTCCTTGCACAAGTGTGAGCAGCTGTTGCTTGTGCCACTCCTTGTCGTTTACCGGCCTGAAGTTGGCCAGCATCATCTTTTCGAATGCCTCCCAGGCTGGCCATCCCGCCGTTGCGGCTGCCTGGCTAATCGTCATTGCAAGGCGGGTGGCATCTCCTTTGGTCATCCGGGACACTACGGCTTTCACCGCGGTTTCCCCCGGGAGGGCGGTGGCATTTTTGTCCTTCCACATGAGGACTTTTGCCCACCATTCATTGAATGTTCGGCCCCGTTGACCTTCAAAGGTTCCGGGGTCCGCGATTACTTTTGATAACTTGGGCGCACTAGGCCCTGCAGTTGCTCCTCCAGTCGCTGCCGTCCTGGCGGAGAGGGTTCTTACTTGACCGACAAGACTGCCGACCGTTGCTTCAAGGTCTTTTATTTTCCCGGCTGCTACGATGAGCCGGTTGCTTTCTTGTGTTACCCTGGTTTCAGCCTGGGCCAGGCATGTGATAAGGTTCTCTTTCTCGCCTTCTACTCCCGCGAGGTAGTTTCCTAACTCTACCACCAGTCGGGCCCAATCGTCGGTCCCAGCCGCGAGTTGGGAAATGATGGCAGTGAGGTTATCGGGGAGGGACATTTTTATTGCGCTTTTTTAGAAGTACTTTACTTTCTTTGTTGGTCTTAGCCAAATCCTAGACCCTAGCAGCGTATGCCTGCTTATCTCCTTCTCGTATTCCCTCCTGGTCCTTTTCTTAGGTGCGGGGGGCTCCGGCACCGGTTCGGGCTCTAATGAGGGTGTGTGCAAGTTGATACCCGGCGTGTACGGGCGTTCGTCGAGGGCGGGGGTTGAGCAGGCGGAGGACAAAGGGGAGATTCCGAATGTCCGGTCTAGCTCCTGTTCGTGTCGAAACAGGTCCCACTCGAGCTGTTGCCACTCGTTGTCGAGATATGGGTCGTGAGGAGGTAGGGGGAAAGGCTGTGGCTGGGGTGATGGTGAGACGGTTGAGCTGACGGATGGCCCTTCTATCTCCTCTTGTCGAAAGTAATGCGCGGGGTCTACTGATAGGGCGCTGCCGGCGAGGTCTCTGGGATGGTTCTCTTCCCAGGTACTGCTGAACCCGACTTCTGGCTGCTCTAAATAGCCCCAAAAGGCTTCTTCGAAGAGCCTCTCTGACTCCACCTGACGTTCTCTCATCAGGTGCTCCGCTAGCTCTCGTAATTGTACTACTGGGAGGTCTAGATCTCCCTGGTCGTTCGGATCTTCTACTACTACCCGGTTAACTACTAGGAAACGATATACGACCTGTAGAGCTAGGGGAAGGACAGAGGGTACGGACGGCACTTGATGCCTATAAGAGGAATGTGGCTGTGCGGGCGTCCACTTGACACTTACTTGCTCCTAGGTGATGAGTCTAGGAGGGTGCGAGGTACGAACGTTATGAGCTTGTTCTAATGATACAACCCTAAACCAGAGAGTGTCTCACTTGAGAGTAAGCTTGGTGCGTTCGTAGGTCGCGGTGGAGAATGGAGTAAATGGGCTTGTAAAGGTGCCTATGTTATCCCTTGCTAAGGCTAGCTAGTAGAGGGGAGAACACCAAGAGAACAAGCTGAGGGCTTCAGCTCACTCCTTGGGCTTTATATACTATCCTAATGTACAGCCACCTGGGCACGGACCAGCTACCCTAATATGGTAGATCTCCTACTATGGTCAAACCCTTGACCCTTATCTACGCCTCATGGCGATGGCGATCAGCAATCCTGTGCTGCCACAGCGGAGATTAACTGCCACCTCCTGTGTGGTGTCTTCTATCAAAGAAGGGAAGAGAAGCATCCGGAAAGATCCGGATAAGCGGAAATTTAAAGGGCGCTGGGTTAGGGCGCAAATGAAGAGCGGAAATGAAAAGAACCCAATCAGGAAACTAGTTCCCGCGCATTAGGAGCACAGTAGATTCCAGAACCTACTACCAAGGGCGACAGGTGACGGCAAAGGCCGTACTTCATTACCTGTGCACTGTCTAGGTGGTCTTTGGACTCTTTAATACCTAGCTCTCCTGGCGTCATCACGTGACTAGTCACGTGGCCTGCGAATGAAGTAAACACGTCCAGGCGTGAAAAGAGAATAAAAGGAAAGGAAAATAAATGATACCGTAGTGCGACGTGACCGTAACACAGGGAGGGACTATCTACTGGCTGGATCTTTCTATGGCCTGCTTTCCACCATCTCCTCCCTGGCAACCTAACTCTGCTGCTTCCTCCTGCAGCCCCTCTGCTTCCTCTGAAACCCCTTCCTCACCCTCCTTGTCCTCCTCTAACCACTCCTCACCCTTCAACTCCCAGTTCCTATACTCCCTTGTCCATACCTCCTCCTCCCTCAGTGCCACCAGCTTGGCCAGAAGGTGATTAGTGTGGGTGAACCACCTAGTCATCTCCTCTAGAGACTGGACAATCTACCACCTAATCTCTGCCCACTCCTCCTCCGACCTTCCATGCCTGGACTCTGCTCCCTTTAACCACTGCTTCTTTCACAGTACCTCCTCCTTGCTGTTGTCCACTGGCTTCCTCCTCCACTTCACCAGCTTCTCAGCACCCAGCCACACACACTGTGTCTTCCTGTCATAGCATCCCTGACATGCAGTGGTGATCTTGGCACCCTCCCAGGGCATGCACTCCAGACCCTTCTCCATGCATCACTTGCAATCAGAGAGGGCACATGCCTTGCCCTTGCCCTTGCCCTTGCTCTGCACACTGCTCCTACAAGCCTGCTATTGCTGTTGGACCTCCACAGCCTGTCCCTTTGTTAGCTCCATTCAGTCTCTAAGACACCATATATCCTCTTCTTGGCCACCTTCTCAGCTGCCTTGCACTTCTCCTTGGCCACCTGCTTCCATATCTCCTCCACCTTCTTCTACTCCTCCTCCTCCTTCTTTGCCTGTCGACAGTGCCTCCACTCCCCAACCTTCGCCTTGTACAACTTGTTGTTCTCATTCTCATCCTCACAGAGCTGGTCTTCGCTCCAGTTGCAGATATCAGCATACTTGCTAGTCGACATGGTAGGAGTTGCAGGTAAAAAGCAGGCAAGCTAGAACACCTAATTTTATACCCAGAGAAATATGTCAACAAATTTCAGACTCCAAATTCTAACTCCATATAGTCCATGCTAGCAGCCTTCAAGGGTTCAGGCCTAAGAGGGGGATACTGTCATATCCCACCTGGCTCACCTCTGATACTTCCATTATCATTCCCAGTCATCTCTAGACCTACCTCTGTTTCTCCTTCTTTAGTATATCTTAGCTCTATTCTGACTTCTACTTGATTCCTCTGATACTTGCTCTATTTTCCTCCTGTCCTATGTCCATATAACTTCTGATCATTCTACTTGTTATATACATGTGTTGACTTGATGTTTGACTTGATACTTACATTTGGCATGTAACCTTTGACTTGACTTTGACACTTGACATTGGTGTAGCTTGTCTCTGGTGTATAGTGCCTGTCATCAGAGCTTGCATGTCCAGTCCAACTTACTCATCCATTTCATCCTCTGTATATAAGTCCTGTATCTCCATTGTTAGTACTCCAGTTCAAATATCAAATAAGTCACTCCATTTTGAGTTCAACACTCAACCTTGTCTCTATCTCTGCTCTTTACTCTTTACTCGTAAACGAGGCTAGGAACTTGACAAGAACACAACACATAAGTCCTGCATCAAAGCCTCACCCCTCCACTATACCTCTGAATGTCCACCACACCTCTGGCCCCTCTGTGTGCCCTCATGTCGTTTCTGACCCCACCTTCATTTGGAAATGTCAGACTTGATCTGGAGAACTCAGATTTGACAGGGGCATGACTCATAACAAAGTCATCAATACTGATTAGTTGATTTAGTATATTTGCATTAGATGCTGTTGCACCATAACACAATGTAGTTAGATCCTCTAATAGGTGAATATACCATAGTTTATTGCCCATGCATGATTGAGATCCCCTGATAGTTGCATGCTATTGTCTTCCTTGCTCCTGTTCTCACACTCTTGTCCTATATACTATTATGTAACTTGTGCCCTTTAGCAGTTCACAATTCTCTGTTCAAGTCCATCCCTCTCCAAGTCTTATTGTTTCCAAGGACCCTTGCAGTTTCTAAATAGATACTCTTACTCTGAGGGAACATGCTGCTCTGTTCTTTGATTAATTAAATGATCTAGTATCCAATCTATGTCTTCAATTGACCAGTGAGCACTTGTCTTCTTCTCACCCATGATCTGTAGTGTCCTGATACAGCAAAGAGGATGGCACACATCAAGTTCAAGTCTGAAAATCTGGAAACTCAGTAACAGTCGGCTAGCTCAGCTATTATCCACGTCAGAGGGATTCCAAATGAGCTCTTAGTTAATTCACAAAAAGGGGTTACTACCCGACGTCAGAAAAACCAACTAATGGAAAAGTGACAGTCCAACAAACCCATCAGTGAGTCATCGGCATTTTCTAAGCACTCATTGAGTGCCCGCTGAGGAGATATAAACCGACAAACGTGTTCCGCTCCCATCAGAGGCCACGCTTAGCCCTGTGTAGGTTCGCAAAAGCCTTCGGAAACACAACATAATAGTCATGCTTTTCAGATGCTACTCTACTCGGATTACTGATAGGCCCATCTGCGAGCAGGGCGGGCAACGTTATGGCTTAACGCTGTCTCGCAAGAGCCTTAGCCGAGCTTCCTTCCTAATAGAAAAGCTTTTTTTTTTTTTTTTCGACTTTCGGGTTGTCTAATGGGCCTACAGTTGCTCAGGCTCACAGTTCGGGTCAATATTCCTGGTGCTGAAAGGGATTTAAGGTCTAGCCATTGTCACTGGAACATCCTCATAACTCATGCTTCTCCCAGACCTCCTTCTCTCTCACCCGCCGCTGCTCTCCGAGCAGTTGAGGCGGAAAACCAACGAGCTTCGCTCCAAGATAGTCAAGGCAAACTACAACACCAAGTATGCTCGGAGCGCGTCCGAGCTTGCGGACTTCCGTCATGCAACGGCTGGCCTTGTCAACGGACTGGACGATGACAGTATTTTCGAGTTATTCCGAAAAACAGTTCACTTCACGGCCTATGATTCATATGCACCATTGATTGCAAGGTTTCTCGAACAGCCATGTAATGCAGGTGCTATAGTCGATTTGCTTGCCCCTGGAATTCCCGATTGTGTTGTCGAGTCCAGCTCGACGTCTGGCCGTTCTGCAAAGCATTTCCCCAAGTACAGCTGCTTGTCAAGAATTAGGTCCCTAGATGATGATTGGCGCGAGCGCCCCGATGCTCTCCAGAAACGCACCACAGCATTCGTATGGGGTCTTTTTTTCGATCGAATGGATGTTCGGGATGAGGATGGCTATTTCGTCACTACAATTTACCATTCCTTTGGGTCGGCCCTCGCGGCGAGGATGGAATTACATCTGGACCTTGAAAAGGATGAAGAAAAGATGGGGACATTCAGTATGGCGCAATTTACCTAATCTGCTTGGTATTCTGACTTTTCTCCTTGCTAGTATTCGACCACGCCGCACCTCATGCAGCTGGATTCATACACCATTATCGTTCCTTCCTTCTGATACATGCACTATTTGCAATCGCCAGTAGGTCCATCGAGAACATAAAGTTGGTGTTTATCACTACATTCTTGGACATGATCCGACATCTCGACATGGAATATGAGATGGTGATGGACTGTATTGAGAAAGGCACAATTCCAGATCTGGACGGGACAGCCGAAGTTCGGCATTATTTGGAGGTCAGTAACCGTTATTGAAATGAACCCTGAGTGCTGAGTCTTGACCAGTCGAATATTTCGGCGGACCCAGAACGCGCGGAGGAGCTTCGTCGCCTCGGTCGTCCATCTTCTCGACCAGGATGGTGTGCTGCTGTATGGCCAAACCTGCAGTCAGTTATTTGTATTGCCAGCGGTTCCTTCGCGTCGTCCGTTCCATTGGTATGTTCATCATCCGCCTGTCATTTCCCCCCTCACCTTGTTTCTCTGTAGGTTCAACGGTTCCTTGGTCCCGACACGGCGATATGTCCTTATGGCTATGGAAGCACGGAGGCCTGGATTGGATCACCTTATAATCCGCTCGAGTTAAACCAGTTCAAACTATGTGACAGAACCCTTTTCGAATTTTTGGATATCGCCGTGGACGATTCGATTGATGCCCTTGCACAACCCGTGTGTACTTCTCGCGAGACGAGATTCCTTGCTGATCAGTATTGTAGTGGGAGGTTGAGCCGGGAAGACGATACGAACTCGTGTTGACGACCCAGGATGGCCTATGGCGGTATCGTCTCGGAGATGTGGTCGAGATTTGTGGATTCGACCCAACAG
>JBBPUK010000061.1:64267-87729 GCA_038094635.1 Tylopilus cervinicoccineus | reverse complement strand
GAATAGTCTCTTTAACTGAGAGGGAAGAACTTCTAATGAGAAAGTCAAGGTTAAAAAGATAGAGGTTACTCAAACAGCAGATAAGGCAATTGGCTGTTCTGAGAAGGAGTTCTAGCACATAGATTGCATAGAACAAGCTGAAGTACTAGTACATGCAAGGACCCTATTTATAGGGTAAGCCAGTGAAGTATGGACCATGTCTTCAAGAAAGGTAGGTACTGGGAAAGGGAAAGGTGTTACCAGTGGTTCAAAGTCATATCCCAAGAAGGAAGTCCACTGGTATTGAAATACAGAAGTAGGTCATCAGTGTAGGAATGGATAATGGAAGTACTCCTCAATGCATGCTGAAGAGAGTATAAGAGGAAAGGTGAATTATGGAATGCATAAGTTGGGAAAGAAGAAAAAGAGTGGGGGTGCATAAAGAGGACTTTCTGACATGTAACAATAGTTTTTTGACTTTATTAAATTTACATATCTAATACTTGATATGGCCTCCTTTTGCCTCAATAACTACCTCAAGTCTCCTGGGCATGCTTTCTATCCACTTTTGACACTGTTCCATAGAAATCTTCCCCCACTCCTCCATCACCCTTTTCTATAATTCATGAACTCCTTTAGAAGCACTTTCATAAACTGAAAGTGATCTTTTGAGGTGATCCCAAGAGTGTTCTATTAGAGCAAGATCTGAAGACTGTGCAGGCCAGTCCAAAAGCTTGATCCCTTGCTCTTGAAACCATTTCTGGGCCCTTTTTGAAGTATGTTTTGAATCATTATCCTGTTGGAAGATAATGTTATCTTCAGGAATTCCAGATTCTTCCATGCTTTATAGTAATCCTTCCTCTAAAATTGTCACATACTATTCAGTATCCATTTTCCCCTCAACCTCACTCAAAACCCCCACTCCATTCTATCCCATGCAATCCCATACCATTAGAGAATCTCCTCCAAACTTCACTATATCTTTGATCTCTCTAGGATTAGATTCTCTTCTTTTTTTTTCCATATATATTCCTGTCCATCCAATCCAATCCTATTAATCTTGGTTTCATCTGACCAGATAATCCTCTTCCAGTCCTCTACAGTCCAATGTTGGTACTTGAGAGCAAAGGCTAATCTCCTCTTCTTATGACAAGCAGTTAATAAAGGCTTTTTCTTCTTCACCACAGCCTTTAATGAGGCTTCCTTGAGGGTGTTTCTCACTGTATAAGAGGAGACAGGAGTGTCAATAATGGTGTTGATGAAATGGGTGGCTTGAACAGCATTTTAAGCCTTGCCAGTAATGATTTGCTTGACAATAGCTTGTTTATTGATAGGAGTAAGCTTTGAAGGGTGACCACCAAGATGTCTAGTCCTCTCTGGCTGGATCTCCTGAAGGATCTGAGATATTATAGACTTGCCTAGGCCAGTTTGGGAGGCAATTTTCCTGGAGGAAAGACCAAGAGAGGAGAGAGAGATAATATTATTTCTTTGAGATAGAGATGGATTTCATGGTAAGAATGGTAGAATAATGATAGGGTTTATATATGTTGGATGACCAGCCATTATATAAATGTAACATAATAGGACCCTTTTCAAATGTACAGTATGTAATGATATTATAGCATTCTAGGGTCCAATATATATAATTGCAATATAAAGTCAAAAAACTGTCCACATGAGTTGTCATTTTGTAATAACTGCTATTTTATCAAATCTTATTCAAATCTCTTAATTCTTGAGTGTGTAGAAAGCCATGAGTCTATACTACATTTAATACACTCATTACATTTGATAAGGTTTAGTGGTTGTTGAGGATTATTGCATTTAGTGGAAAATATGCAAACATGTGGACAGTTTTTTGAGCCACTGTATATTTGCTTGAATTGCAGTGATCTTTCAGAATGAAATACTGTAAGAATCTAATATCTTCAAAAGAAATAAAATTTACAATACAACAGTAATCATCAATCATTGCATGAATTACAAACCTTCAATGAATTAGCTTGTGATGGCCATTCATATGCCACTAGTCACTTGCCTTTGCTTGTCAGATACTGGAACATGATGGCCTCAGGCTCCTGCCAGTGACAAGACCCTTCATACAATATCTGATATAGCAATATGTATCTGGTAACAATCCTCTGATCAATATTCTTGATTAAGAGATCAATTGCTAGCATTTGTGTGATGAAATTGTGTGACTTAAAGTGGGTTAGGAACATTAGCATGTCTATTTTCCCCTGCTTGAGTGTGAGCACTGCTGCTTATGCCACTTTTTATTATTGATGGGTCTAAATTGGGCCATCAGGGCCTTCTGCAGCATCTGAAATGTAGGCCAGTCTTTTCTGGCCATGATATCCATGCTATTTGCAAAGCTCATATTATGGTTAGTTAGTAGAATCTCTTTTTCTACCTTATATTTGACTTGCTTTTATGGCTTACAATAATCCTTTTGAAAAAAAAAAAAAAAAAAAAACATATTCCAGCTGAGACAATACATATATCAAAACATTCATATCCTATAACACTACTATCACTATAATATATAGTATCATTGTTCAGGATCTTGCTTAAGAATACTTTCTATAGTCCAAAAGCCTTGAACCTTATCACCAGTAGTTTGTAAACCAACCACTTGAATAGTAGACCAAAATACATTCTCAGCATCAGATGCTGACTGATCAACAGCCTGAAAAAAATCAGGCTTCAAGTCAGGAAAAATGAAAAAATTGGTCATGACATCTCCAGATGACGGAGAACCTAAAAGTGGAAAACACTGCATATAGAATAGTTGGAAGATGGTCTGGCAAGTAGGGTTTAATTCAAGGACTGCATTCAGGTAAGGATAAAGAAGCTCTTTTGAGCACTTGTCATGTTGATGCAATGGCATTAAAAGATAAATGATATCTATTTAATATTAGTTAGACACAAACCATACTTGAAAATTGAGCCATACTTGTATCTGAAGGTGCTGACATTGTTCCAGCTCCTGCAGTCAATAGAGTCACAGATGATGTCAAAGAACCTCCATCAAGAGACCCAGGAGGGAACACAACTAGGAACGAATCTGATTGTCCTTCGACAAGAGGGATATCATCGGTTCCGTACAAGCGAGGAAGGGTTAGAGTACCGCGCACTATAGCAATGCAGCGGGCCACGGCGTGTGCTTGATGGTGGGTTGTGTCGAGTGCACTAGAATCAGAGGTGAGATGCATTCGTGACTGCATCCAGCGAGGAACGCAAGTTATAGATGACAAAATACATGACGACCGAAGTGGGTCAGGAATGTCTTCAATCTCGACGGTAAAACGTTCAGGATGCTGGGCCTCATTGACAGCGAGGTCCAAAATCTTCCGACCGAGGATGTAGACCCCACCATTGACAGCGGCGGCACGGCAGAATCCCTGGATTATCTCTCCGGACCCTCCGTAGCAACCAACAAGGAATGGTGACGAGCCATACCGCCCAGACGACCTCAAACAGCTGCGCGCACGATGCAACGCAATCAGCGTTGATTCTAAGAGGCAATGTAAGCAGAGATGGAAACTGTAAAGCGTCGTCTTACCTCCAGAAAAATTGCAAGAGGCGAGAGAGAACATGATCACTTGAGAAATCTCCTCGCTCAAACCAAAAGACTCGCGAAGGAAATTATCGAAAGGGGTATCCTCTTTACCCTCAAGCTCGGGACTCTTCTCAAATTCCCCTGAGGCAAACACCAGGAAACGCATGAGGCGACGTTTCTCAACTAAGGGAATGCTCCGATCCTGGAAGATGCTCTCCTTGTTTTGCGGAACGCTCTGAAATTTACCATTTTGATAAATCGCAACCGGGCCCAGGAGTTTATATGAGCCGTAGCGGGCGACACCTGAGGAAATAACAGAGGATATAAATGGTCCGACGGATGGAATGACAGAGGGTGCGAGAGAAATCGAATATTGTTTTGGGTGAGGTAGGCGAGCTGGGGAGAGATAATCGACACGATAACGTTCAGGCTCCTCGGTAGGGTTTGTCGAATGCGCCTCTGCCCACTGAACTAATTCGTCTAATGTTAACGTAGCTTCATCAGCACCATAATACGGGTTGGGATCGACATGGGCTACTTTCAATCCAGCCTTGGCAAGAGCGCTAGAGCATTCATTTAAGGGGTAAATTCGAGGCAGATATACACCTGAGCCAGGAACTCACGCGGCAGCAATCGACTCTGACAGCCCAGTACCAAGCACAATAATGTCGAACACGTTATCCATTACAAGGCCGCGACTCCGAGATATTCTGGTGGAACGGATGTTGGCCAGATGCTGGAACTTGCCCTCAATTATTAGTCACGTGTATCTACCAAAAATTTCCCTACATGATTTATTAGTCTGTCAGATCATCCATCTCGCTCTACTCTGCTATGGCCAAGACGCTTGCAGCCCGAGCAAAGCCAACTTCAGAGAAGGTAAAAGCCAATGGAAAGAGAAAAGAATCATCAAGCGAGGAGAGCGACAGCAGTGAGGAAACATTTTCGCCTATCAAGTTGACCCAGTCTGCCTCGGGTCCGTCCATTTTTCGTGAAAAATTCATTACCTTTCAACTCCCATCAGCAAAAAAGATAACGAATTTTTCGAGCGATTCGTCATCAAGCGAAGATAGCGATGGCAAGAGAAAGGTGTCTGCATCCGAGAAGACCACTCCCGTAGCGGGTGTGTTCCCTTTCACTGGCATGATCATTAGACTCTAACCTTCAGTAGTACGAAAGGCGGCGGTCTCTTTGGACGATTCGTCTGATGCATCGAGTTCCGAGGAATCCTTGAGCGATGATGACGACACTGGTAAAAAAGCAAATATCTCTGCACCCGCGAAGACCACTTCTGTAGCAGGTACACCTCCTCCGAGTAGAATGATCATTTTTTCTAACTTTCAGCTGCAGTGCAGAATGCATCAAGTTCTGACGAGTCTTCGAGCGAAGATAGCGACACCAGTGGCAGGGGAAAGGTATCTGCACCCGTGAAAATTACTCGTGCAGGAGGTACTCTCTCTCCGAGTAGACTGTTTATCATTCTAACTTATAGTAGCACAAAAGACAGCGGACTCTTCAGATAGTTCATCAGATGCTTCAAGCTCTGAAGAGTCCTCGAGCGAAGACAGCGGTTCCGATCAGGAAATGGCGTCCGTTCCCACAAAGTCATCTCCCAACAAAGGTGCGTCATTCGTAGGGAAATGTAACCCTCGACCTTCAATACTTTGTTAGGAGGGAAAACATCCGACCCTAAGGATGAACTATCCGATACGTCGAGCTCCGAGGAGAGTGAGAGCTCTGAGGAAGAGGAAGACGAGACACCTAATCCCACCACTCCCATTGAAGGTGCATCATCATCTGGTTGGGTCACCGTCGTTGGCTAACAAGTGAATAGCAAATAAGAAACGCAAGGCTGACAGTGTGACAGCTGGTGCACCCAAAAAGGTCAAGCTAGCGAATGTCAGCGCCAGCGCAGTGACTTCCGCGGAAGAAACGAAGAGCATTTTTGTTGGAAGACTATCATGGAACGTTGATAAAGATTGGTTGGCTGAGGAGTTTGCCGAATGTGGAGAAGTTGAGTCGGCCCATGTTCAAATGGATCGCAATACTGGTCGTTCTCGTGGTTTCGGTTACGTCCACTTCAAGAATGCTGATGCGGTCGAAAAAGCACTCGCATTGAACGGGAAAGAGATTGACGGACGTGCCATCAACATCGACAAGAGTAGTCCTCCAGACAAGAAGGCTTCTACTGAAAGACGCGCCCAGACCTTCGGCGACAAGCCGAGTCCACCGTCTGCTGTCTTGTTTATTGGCAATCTTAGCTTCGGGGTCAATGAAGATACACTATGGGAAACCTTCGGTGAACATGGTGATATCAAGAGTGTCCGCGTACCTACAGATCGCGATACAGGAAAACCAAAGGGATTCGCATATGTGGAGTTCAGTGAAGTTGGAGCCGCTAAAAGGGCTCACGAAGCACTTCAAGGTTTCGAGTTTGATGGCCGGTCAATCAGGTTGGACTTTTCGCAACCTCGCGATAGTGCTGCAGGCAGGGGCGGTGCACAGGTACATAAGTTTCATGATGTGTGGGTGCAGATGTACTGAAACTGTTCCAGAGAGGCCGGGGTGGCCGAGGGCGTGGTGGATTTAGCGGTGACCATGGACGTGGGGGTGGTCGTGGTGGTCGTGGTGGAGACAGGGGCGGAAGAGGAAGAGGACGAGGTGCACGGACAGGTGGTATCACAAAATTTGAAGGCCAAAAGATTACCTTTGATTGATTGCACCCCTTACAAAAAATGCGCGCGTATCTATAGCCAGCTAGCACTCGTAGATACTCCCCTTCTATGAAATGTATGCAAAATGTCATGCATTGCATGGTACCGTGTGCATATAGGTAACGAAGGTTAGGTTAGTCCATCCTCCCTTCTTGTATTGCTCTTCTTATGGGGTTCTGACCGGGTGGCATAGCCCCGGTCTTTTCTAGTCTATCAAAGAGTACAAATAGCTTCTCAGCTTCCTGCTCCTTCTCCTCGTCAGTCATAGCGATAGGTTCATGCTCTTTCTCAATGGTTCCGGTGATTGGGTTGATGGGCAATCCAGCAGCCGTAGTCGTTGGTGCGCCTGACGTACTCGATTTTTCGGGTGCAGAAACCACTCCCTTCTGGAACAGGAACCCGGCAACATTCCCGTAGCCAAGATATCCCGATAACGTGGTAGCTAAAGTCACCGCGCTCAGCAGCAGGGCCGAAATGCAATCATATTTGACTCGCCATTACAATCGCACATTGCAAAGAACATCTCTCCGCAAACCCGCTTCAATCGGCTGTGGTATACGCTCTGTAGGAGGCGGAGACACCTCCCCAAAAGGTCGGGCCGTGCTTCCAGTGGGCTAGATCGATCCAGGTTGGGTGGGATAAACCAATTCCTTACCCGAACTCTAGCATCCTCGTCTCCCAGACAAAAGCGCGTGATGAGAATAACAAGAGGGGAAACTAAATCATCCAGAGATTCGCCATCCGGAAACCGACTTCGAATGCTAGGATCGTCGGAGTGAATGTCTCCGGGCATGAAGTGGGCAAGCGCTGCATCCAGTAATTCATACGCGCGCAGAGCAGAATCCTGAAGTGTTGGCGTTTCAGAACGCGACGTTGACGAGCGGGATAATGAGCGTCGCCCTGCCGATAAAACTGAAGATGCACGCTCAAACAACCGTGACTTTGTATCCTTGAAGCCAGAATGAAGAGTATCGCGGTTTGCTGACCCAGCTGATGATGAGCTAGCAGAATCGGGAAGTGTGGGTGCCAAGGTTTGCTTCCCGAACCAGAGATTTCGGTTGACCGGAAGGATGGGGACAATAATAAGAGAATGAATGATGTAGGGCAGCGGTACTTCCAGCGGGTGACCAGAAAGATAATTGACGTGAAAGGCACGAAGAAGTGGTGGCAAAAGGCTGAGACGAAACTTGAATGAGACTAACAGATACTTGATTGAAGGAGACTCACCTGTCTAACCTAGTGCTCCAGTAGTCACCCATAACTTTGTTGTCACCGTCTGAAATCGTGACCTGAGAGCTCTGGATTTCGCAGTCGACGAGCTACAAACAAGATCAGCACCGGTATATGCCATCCAAGCGCACCACATGCCTTGGGATAGTGCACACAAAGGTTGAATATCAACTTGAGCAGATCTGTGATAGCATCCCTAGGAACAGTATTTCCCCCTTTCATCAGTTCAGCAAGGTCATCCAATTTAATTCCGATTATGTCGACCGCTGTCCCAGAACCAGGCGCATTCGGCCGCTTGTGTTCGACCAGCCATTGAATAAACGATGCGGCAGAAGATGCAATAGCAGTACATAGAAAAAGGATCCTGGAGGCAAGAAAGACGTGCTCGATTGTGGATTTCTGTAAATCAACGTAAGAAGACAGGACGATCAAGAAAGGATGGTCCGACCCGAAGTAAGTCAACGCAGACATTGCCACCATCAACTTCGGGGGCGACGAAGGTAACACGTGCGGATTCATTGAGAAGAACTGTATTCGCGATACATCGAAGCGCGTCATTCTGAATAGAGTCGTCGAGTTTTGCGGATAATTTTAACAAGCAGCGAAGATTTGATGGCAAGCCAAGAATGTCTGCCACTTCTGAGGTGCCGCCAAGGCCTTTGAGGGTTCTGAGAGCGTTTGATGCGTCTGCAACGAGGATGTGCCGGAATGCGGGCGGGATGACAGAGGAGGACGAACCATTCTTGGAGAGACGAGATATGGTGTTATCAAGGAGAGCGGCCTTGAGATCGTCGAGTATTAGCTGAGCCAATATTTTCCGCGACGCGGTATCAAGTTTATTGTCTACAAGTGCTGGTAATTGATGAGGATCGCGCGGGCAGTAACTAGGAGAACAGTAACCTACCTTTGGAGATGGCAGTGAAGGTTGCAGACGCCTGATCTGTGGATGTGGACGAGAGGGTTTTGTACTGATCAACTGTACGGCTCATGGTATTGACCTCTGTTTGTTGTATCAAGTGAGTCAACAGAGTGGGTTTTTATTTACCGCTGGCGATCCTGAAACATGGATGCATAACGGATACTATTGCTATCAGCACAGCCTCGGAAATCGGAACGCATCTCAGTTTGACAATGTCTTTTGATCCTAACACATACAAATACATGTAAACATCTTCACCACTTTCATCGTGGCCGGATTTAGCTATTCTGAGGTCTCACAATGCCTCGTCCTTCTCTCAGTGTGCTCTCGGCAAGAGCCCACAAGCCACTCATTAGCTTTGTTGGAAAGCGAATCTGGCCTTCGTGTACGCATTGCATATTTTTTCGTTTGTACATTCTTCGTACTCAGGTGGAGATAGCATTTACACCAGCCCTACCGCATCCGGCGGCGCCGCCCGAGTATCGCAAGATATTTTCCAGCATCCTGGAAACTGCCAGAACTGCTGAACAACCATCCTTCCGAGACTTTTGGGATGCGCCAGCACGCTTCTGGCAACCGAAGCACCATGAACTGCGGCAATTCGAAATCGACGCCATTCAGGTATGCGACATAATATTCCCCATGGTTCCGGAACGTTAACAATACGTAGAGTGGTGGTGCTACACTGCTCTGACCTTTGTTTTAGCCATACTCTGTAGGTATTGGACAGCTCGTGATAAACATGCCGTGGGGTCAATCTTTCTCTGCATATGCCAGCAAATGTTGCTCTACTTCAGCCTCATCCATCACCCGCCAGTTTCCCCTTGTTTTAGGATTCTCTTCGTCTGCCGTAGATACGATTCCAATCTCAATCTCTCCCGGTTTATAGTCTGTCGCGTGAACCATCGACATGGCCTCAATCGCAATCTTCAAGAATATCAGCTTCACAGTGTTGCTCATCTGCATTTACGCACTTCAATAACTTCTGCCCGGCCGAGCTGCTTGCCTGCGGCAGCAGCATCATCAGCACCTTTCCCGTTGTCTAACTTCTTCCATTTCTTCTCCAAGTGGTTCATCGCCTCTTGTTGTTTCTGGCCAGCCGCTGTTGCGTGGAAGCCTACAAAATACCCAGCGGGATCGAGTTTGAGACACTGCGGTCCATACTCAGGGTCGATGCCAATCAGGATCATCGCTATGATAGGTGCTTCAGCAGGGGCTTCCTGCAGTATCAAGTCGCTCACAAATCCCCAGTGGTCTCATCGCCGCCCTTTGGGTATAGACTTGGTTGATATTTGCTAATCGTCGTGCCAATGCGTCAGGGGTGATCTCATACCCATACTTGTATCTCCAGTCCGCAGCCTCTCGCTGAGCGCGAAAGACTTGTGCCTTTGCATCAGCTGGAATGTGCGTAAGAGATTGTAGACGTCGGTGTTGTAAGTCGCACCAGTTAGACCAGTCATAACACACCCAATAGTCGAGGTGATGCTAAAGAGATGTGTGACAGAGGATGCATCAATGAGTTTATCCTGCTTCGTGTGAATACTGAGGATGTACAGGTCAGGATGTAACAACATACGGGGACCTTCTTTTGCGTGATGACGACTGAAGTATCCCTACCCCTCACTGAGATGGCCGTGTGGCCGGAACCAGAGATTGCCTTGAACGCATACTCTATTCATGTTCAGGTCATCATGCCTGGCTTTCAATGAAGACATAAAGAACATACCAACTTGATACAGCCGTCCTTCTGGAGAGAAGACGGTGAGGTATCTGTCATACGATGTCCTCGACATGTTATGCAGTAGGAAGCAGCGTAGACGCGACGCGCAAGTGCAGATCACATCGTGACAGTGTCGTCACACCGCGTGACTTATACTTAATCTTGACATTACCCTGGCTCATCCGAGTCAAGGCTCACTGGAATATCATAGAGTATGTGCTGTTGCCAGCAAACATGAAGGAATCTGTGTCTGCGCAGGCCCCGAAAGTGATGCAAGTATGCGTGTATATCATATCGGGATACCTGCTGACTCGTTTTCAGCAAGCAACTCCAGTTTAGTATCTTGAATGCTCAGGACACCGTAAAGATAGCCGAGTTTCAGGTCACTCACCGAGACTTGTATACACCGACAGATCGACTTCCTGTCAAGGATGGGGTTCTCGACCGTCGACTGGTAGGTGTCTGCGGCTGCTTGTGAAAGTCCTTTCTCACCCATGCTTCAGGGCACGACAGAGAAGAACGCCTTCTGTGAAACATGTGGATTAAACTCTGTCGATTGTGTGGGCCACTATGCATACATCAAGTTGGTCGTTCCAGTTTTCCATGTCGGCTATTTCAAACATACGATTGCGATACTGCAATGTATATGCAAAGTTGGTGTGATTATGTCCTATGACATTCAGTTGATCACGCCCTACAGACTTGTGCTCGTGTTTTATTCGATGAGCCCGATCGACGTGCTTTCCTTAAACGCTTTCGCCGGCTAAATCTCGAAAATGTACACCGCCAGGCCTTATGTAAAACTGTTAACACAATGGCACGAAAAGTCGTACATTGCCCACACTGTTCGGCGATAAACGGCGCCGTCAAAAAAATTGGTGCTTTGCGGATTATACATGACAAATTTAGGGCGAAGAAGACAGTGGAGGAGATGGAAAGGTGGAAACGCACGTTTGCCCCCGCTGTGGAGGCACAGAAAGAACTTGGAATGTATCTCAACAAAGCAGTTCATGAGGACCTCAACCCGTTGAAAACCCTCGATCTCTTCAAGAGGATATCGGACGAGGTATGGTTGCTAAGATCTTCCGTCGCTAACAATGCTTACAGTCCGTGCTTAGGATTGTGAGTTGCTTGGTCTCAAACCCGAGTTTGGACGTCCGGAGGAGTATATCTGGCAGTATATCACCGTTCCCCCCGTCTGCATCCGTCCGTCAGTCGCACAGGATGGTGCCTCAAATGAAGACGATCTCACCGTGAAACTTACGGAGATAGTGTTTACCAACGCTCTTATAAAACAAGGTCTCTCAAAGGGTGCTCCAACTGCACAGTTCATGGTGTGAACCATTTTCAGTTTGGCTATTCTGGTCCTAATCATATGATAACTAGGAACACTGGGAATTCCTACAGCTTTCTGTTGCGATGTATATTAACTCGGAGCTGCCTGGAGTTCCATCCCAGGCTGGCCAGAAGCCCATGAGGGGTTTTGTACAACGACTGAAAGGAAAGCAGGGTCGCTTTCGAGGTAACCTCTCAGGAAAGCGCGTTGATTTTTCAGGTCGTACCGTTATCTCACCCGATCCCAACTTGCGCATCGATGAAGTCGCTGTCCCAGAGCGAGTCGCTAAAATCCTGACCTACCCCGAGCGTGTTACACCACACAACATTGAGGTCCTTCGGCAAGCGGTTCGGAATGGCTGTAACATTCACCCTGGTGCAAATTATGTCACAGCAGGCAGCAGCGGCTTCAAGAAGTACCTAAAATTTGGCAATCGGAACTCAATCGCAGACAGCTTACGCGTCGGAGACACGGTAGAACGTCATATCAGAAACGGAGACATTGTTTTATTCAACCGTCAACCCAGTTTACACAAGGTGGAGTTGGTGGAAATCCTTTTGTCTACTCCCTGACACCCCTTTCGTAGCTCTCTATCATGTGCCACCGGGCACGTATACGACCATGGCGATCGTTTCGGCTTAACGAGTGTGTTTGTGGACCCTACAATGCCGATTTCGATGGCGACGAGATGAATCTTCGTAAGTGTTCCGACAAAGGGTTGCTATTCATCTGGCTCATCCATTGGTAGATGTACCGCAAACCGAAGAAGCGCGAACAGAAGCACTGGAACTCATGAGTGTCAAGCATAATCTTGTGACCCCTCGAAATGGCGAGCCCGTCATCGCAGCCATTCAGGACTTCATTACTGCTTCATATCTCATGACGAAGCGCGATACCTTTTTTGACCGTCGTCAATTCACCCAAATATGCTGTTACTTAGCAGACGCGGAGCTCCAAACTGATATACCTCCTCCCACAATATGGAAACCTATCCGTCTGTGGACAGGGAAACAAATTTTTAACGTTCTCATGCGCCCAAACAAAAAGTCCCAAGTTCTTGTCAATGTTGAATCGAAGTGTAACAGGGTGGACGATCCGAGGGCGGACTGCTATGCCATGAAACCGCTCCCGGATCTCTCCCCCAACGACGGGTGGCTTGTCGTCGTCAACAGCGAGATCATGTGTGGGGTTATGGATAAAGCGACTATCGGAGGTGGGAAGAAGAAGTCAATATTTGGTGTCATATTACGCGATTACGGTCCGCATGAAGCAGCAGCGGCCATGAACCGCGTTGCAAAACTATGTGCCCGATGGCTTGGTGAGTTCTCTTTTTGGTCTGGAGACGCTGGGGGTTGACATCCGTGCCAGCCAACTTCGGGTTCTCCCTCGGTATCAGTGATGTTATCCCAGGGCCCAAATTGCGAGCCATGAAGGAAAAAAAAGTGGAGGTGGCTTACGCCGAGTGTGTTGACCTTATCGCGAAGGCTAAAAGAGGATTGCTGGAGAACAAGCCAGGCTGTAACCAGGAGCAAACACTTGAAGCACTTATATCCGCTGTTTTGTCCAAAGTCCGTGACGAGGTTGGGAAGGTGTGTATGGAGGAACTCAGTCGTCACAATGCCCCTCTTATTATGGCTACCTGTGGCTCGAAGGGTAAGCGGAAGTGGAATACGCAATCGATGGATTCTAATCCGACGTTGATCACAGGTTCTGTTATCAACGTCTCGCAGATGGTTGCTTGTGTTGGACAGCAAATTATCTCTGGAAAACGTGTTCCGGATGGTTTCCAGGACCGTTCCCTCCCGCACTTCCCCAAGAAATCCAAAGAGCCGCCCTCAAAGGGTTTTGTCCGGAATAGTTTCTACACTGGTCTTTCCCCTACAGAGTTTTTATTCCACGCCATCTCAGGACGTGAAGGTTTAGTGGACACTGCTGTCAAGACGGCTGAGACTGGGTACATGCAACGACGCTTGATGAAAGCTTTAGAAGACCTCACCACACAATATGACCTCTCTGTGCGCAATTCCACTGGAGGGGTCGTACAATTCAGATATGGGGACGATGGGCTGGATCCGGCTTGCCTTGAGGGAGATGCTCAGCCAATTGAGTTCCAGCGATCGCTGAGACATGCATTGGTATATATATGTCTTTCTCGTGCAACACAAAAGACTAGAGCTGATTCAAGGAATGTAGTCGATCGGAGGGAGAGACGGACGTGCATTACTACCACTTGAGATCCTTGAGATCACGGATCGTGAACTAGCCACGCCAAAATTCACTAACGAATGTACCCCCGCTTACATCTCTGCAATCCGCGATTTCATTGCAAATGGCATCGTCAGCCGCCTCGCAAAGATTAGGAAGGCGCACGGAATGTTCGAAGCACTGCAGCGTAATGCTGAATGGGATGTCGACACTGTCCTTAGTTTGGGAGCGACGCGTAGGCTATGCAGTCTTTCTAATCTCTCATCATTCTCATTCCACCCATAGGTGCTGACAAGGCAATTGTGGACAACATGGCTAAGGTCACGGAATTACAACTGCTTCACTTCTTACGTCTCTGCTGGGTAAGGTATGTTAGAGCCAGAATTGAACCGGGTATGTGGTTTGAAGTTGCCACTCGAACACCGCAGCTAATAGTAAGCTGTAGGCTCGACAGTCGGTGCTGTCGGCGCGCAGTCCATTGGTGAGCCGGGGACGCAGATGACTCTAAAGACTTTCCATTTCGCTGGTGTCGCATCTATGAACGTCACCTTAGGAGTGCCACGCATCAAGGAAATCATCAACGCAGCCAAAGTTATTAGTACCCCCATCATCAGCTGTAAATTGGTTACACGTGATAGCGAGGCGTCCGCTCGCATCGTCAAGGGTCGTTTAGAAAAGACACACCTTGGTGATGTAATCCACTTTTATGAAGCCCCCCTGCACGACACTCAGCTCTCTGTACAGATCGCAGCAGTCCTAGAAGAGGCGTGGGCGCCACAGTATACATACATCGGAATCATCGTAGACATGGATGCTATTAAGAAGTTGCAGGTCCGTTTCTTTGCTTTGTAGTTGTGTGATGCGTCAGTCCCATGGAAACCGTACAGTTGGAAATGACGTTGGACGATATCAAATGGGGGATCGTCAACGCTAAGAAGCTCAAAGTCAAGCAAGAAGTAAGTTCCTTGATTTTCAACGTCCACATTCATTGGAACCAAACACGGTTGGCTTTAGTCTATCACTGTCATTTCTCGCCGGAATCGGATGCGTCTATACGTTGATGGACCCGACAAGTACTATCGACTACGTGAGCTCAAGCGATTATTGCCTGATGTGGTTGTCAAGGTACTTTTCTCCTCATAGTCTCTCCCCTTCGTAGTCGTAGCAGTTCTCGTCTAAATCACAGCATCCTCTAGGGAGTCCCCTCTATCGAGCGTGCAATCATCAACATCAAGGAGAGGGATGATTCAAAAGGCAAGAAGGGAGAGAAGGAATTGCTTGTAGAAGGGTATGGTCTTCAAAAGGTTATGACAACAGAGGGTACGCATCTCTTTCCTCATCATCTGCGATCTCACTGTATCGTATGGTTTAGGCATTGTGGGTGAACACACGACGTCCAATCATGTCATCGAGACTGCGCAAGTCCTGGGTATTGAAGCCGCACGTCGGACGATTATAAACGAAATCCAGTTTACCATGTCCAGCCACGGTATGAGTATCGATCCTCGGCATGTCATGCTTCTCGGGGACGTCATGACGTACAAGGTAAGAAATTGCCATGCAATTTTCATGGTCTTGCCGACACGACGACCCGTCTAGGGCGAGGTTCTGGGGATCACCCGGTTTGGTGTGGCGAAAATGAAGGACAGCGTGATGATGCTCGCCTCGTTTGAGAAGACGACTGATCACTTGTTCGACGCTGCTGCCTTTGGAAAGAACGACCGCATCTTGGGTGTTTCTGAAAGCATTATCATGGGTAATGCAGCCTCGAATTGTGGAACGTCGATGTACAGTCCTAATTATCTACTTCAACGCGCATGGTGCTGACCGGTGATCTAGGCCTGCCTTGTACTTGCCTCTGCCGAATATCCCGAAACCGCGAAAACTGTTGTTCGAGGGAGCATTATAGCATGCACTCTGACTATTAGATCTGGATTGTCGAACTCATCATTGTCAATCACGATCGGCTTGGAGCACATGTAAAAATATCATGCTCACAGATGCAGGGTCTTCTGCATTATATATACACCCGAAGGTCTACCATCGGATCTCGTCTTGGAGGGAATCTATATGCTGAGATGGTACCAAAATTACCCACACCATCTACGTGCCTCGAAAAGAATACAGTTTATTCCGAGTGGATAGGTATACAGCTTACATAGATCAGGGCAAATTATCCGCGCGGGCTCGTGTTGTTCCGGGGCGACCATCGTCGCGAAAGTCCATCCAGAAGCAAGTGGAACACTAAGGTGTGCAACTCTTCAAGCTCGAACGGCTGTCACCATCTGATGCTGTCATTTCTCTTTTTGAAACTCATTCAAATCGCGACTGGCAACCTCATCTAAGCCCGTGAGACCGAGACCCGTCATAGCTGAGAGTGCGCCGGGTTCCGTGGTGTCCTGGCCACGTCCGCCTCGCATGCTTTCGCGTCCGCGATTCGCTTGAGTCGATTCGCGACCGTGATCGTCATCGCGTCCGGGATTCGCTCTGGGCCCTCTTTGACTCCCCCGTCCTCTTCCCCCTGTACCGTCTTCCAGAGTGTCCGGCAACCCGCCCCCCCCTATCATCCTTCCAAAGAGCCTATTCTCTGTCGTCCTTCCATAGTTGTGCAACGTCTTCACGATGGCAGCGAGGTAGAGCAACCCAAGGAAGAACAACGCGGAGATTGCTATCCTTGGTCCCAACGCGGCGATGGGGCTGAGAGGTTGAGGAGAAGCAGGGTCTGTAGAGCTCCCATATCGCCAAACGAACGCGAGAATGGCGACAATGAAGAAGATCATAGACCTATTTGGCCATGGGCAGCAATCAAACAAAGCCAGAGGGTCAGTTCACCAGATCAGGGATAAGAAAATAATGGCAAGCACGAGTCATCTGATGAGCGTACGACGCACCAAGCAAGCCAGACGGCTGGCATAGCTAGCAGCACCCACACGTTCCAAAGAATGAACGTTGTCGTCCTTGCTGCTTCCTAGGGGCAAAAGAATCTAAGGGAGAAAAGAGAGAAAAGATATAGCTAGGCCTACCTCAGCCCATCTTGTTGCCTTGTACATGCTCCTCATCGTCCCGAATCTAATAATATATATGCACCCATACGATAGACTCATCAAGGCTGAAGTCAATGAAAGGAGCGCGGCCGTTCTGATAACGGGGTCGTTTGCCATTACCTGAGTTTGGAACATCGAGAGGATAGCTCTGTCAGTCAGAACAAGTTAGTACTATCCAGATACGAAAAAGGACACTGACGAGTGAAGCAATGCAGAGACGAGATTCAACGTCTTCCATTCACGCAACAATGAATCGATAAAAGCTTCCCAGGATTGCTTGAATCTGATCAGAGCAGGAGAAACGTTGGTAGCCGTCCATTCATCGGGGAAAGGCAAAGCAGAAACAGGATGATAGTGAGCACCAGGAGGTATGGGACTTGACCTGACTATGCGTTGGCGTTGTTCTTGTTGGCGAGAACTAGAATACGATTCAATCATACGGTCTAGATCTGGCTTGCTCAGTTGAGCATCTTCATACACCCTCGCGATCCGTGAAAAATATAGGGAGGGAAGACGAAGAAGCAAGTGCAAGTAGAGTTGCCTTGGGAGAGTGTCCAGGATGAAATACCGTGCATCCCGAAGGAAGGAAAAGAAACGATCCTTGGGACTACAATGCAAGGGAGGAATACAACAAAAAGGACTTTCTTCGCACGTCGAGTCAAGTGGAAGGTTGTGCTCGATGTCAGGAGTGTGGAGAGAGAAGCGGCGTAGGCCAGTGTGAAACCGGAAGGGGTTGATAGGAACGAAGGCATCTTCGTGGTTACGGTGGAATCCAGACCAGCTAAAGAGGCGTATAGGGGAGGTTGCTCTGGAATGGGGAGCAGAGGCGGTTGGAGGAGATTCGTGGCCAGGCTTTTTGGCGGAATTGGCAACGCCTGCCGAGCGCACAGCTGAAGAAGGTCGGGTAGGATCACTTGAACGGTTCATTCTTGTCATCGCAGAGTCAATTCCTTGGGGAGCCTGGGAGGCAAATTCGCGAGGGGGAGGACGAACTTGGGCCTTGGTGCGAGGACTGTGGTTTGGAGTTGATGCGGAAGCATGGCTGCCGTCGAAAGAGACACGTTGATGGGAACTGTTGTGACCCGATCCTTCTGGCGTCGGTGGCTTGCCATCGTGATCATCAGGTGGAGCAGGAAAAGGTCGCGGGGCGAGCAAGCCGCGCAGGGATGAAGGGGCAGATGTGGAGGCTGGCATGATACCCCGTTCGTTGCGAGCAGAGTGATATGGGCTGGGAGGAATCACATTCCCGGGTAACGCGGATAGCTTGTCAGATCCCTCGGGCCCTGGACTGTTGCTTGCCTTGAGAGCTACACGGGGAACGGTGAGTAAACTAGGCTGCACACAAGAGACATGGCGCACGCTGAGTTGTGTGCAGCGGGCTCTCTGTCAACTGGAGGGGGTAAAACGCTGATTGGCGAGGAGAATCAGTGAAAGGAGGGGAATTGCTCATGTATCTGTCAACGCGTCAATGGGGGATAAATGGGAGGTTTCATTGCCACTGCACCATATTTAAATAGGAAAATAACGCCTACTTTGTGCCGTAAACCGAGTTACCGCCCTGTTAGGACAGACTGGACAGGCTCTCAAGCGCCATCACCTTGCTTGCCAAAACAGGAAAGCTTTGATCAGCAATGCACTTGTCACGCATGACTTATCTGGGGTCACGTCACGTTCGGCAAATGCCGAGGGTGCGCTAGAGGCAAGTTTCCAGCGGAGGAGCAAAGACGAGTGCACAGAGCAGTCGAAAAATCGAACACGTCTTCGCTTGGAACTTCCACCATCCACACGAACTCGCTCACGGAACACCGCGCTTCCTCTCGTGTATTTTTTCCATGCCATTTTTCCGCAGGCCGCGCCTGGTCGACAAGCGGACATCCATCCATCCACCCGAAGAGAAATCAGCAGGGGCTGCATGCGCGGGGGCGAGGCAGGATGGGTTGGTGTGTGGCTGGCGGGGAGGCCAGGGAAGCGGACAGGTGCCGGTTTGGAGGAGACACGCGCGTCGCGACTTGAGCCAAACAATGGTAAACAAGTGTACCGCCACCCACAAACAAAGGTGGCGACGCAGGAGAGGAGAGTCTCCAGCAACACACTAGGCTTGACTCGATCCTGGGGTTTCCCCGAGAACGTCTGACGGCCATGCACCCCTCAATGGCAACTCCCAGTGTCCCTTTGCGTCGTTCGGGTCGTCATCGGACAGGCTCTATCCTAACCCAAAACAGTCCCCCTTCTACCTCTGAATACCATGAGAGCGAGCGCTCAATGATCGACGACAATCCCCTTTTCCCCGAATCCGCGCACATGACCAATCAGGGGCAGTGGGTCCGCTCACAGAGAGGCCGCATAGTCAAGAGGAATAACTACAGAGAGTCGGGTAGCGAAGACGATACTGCTGGTGGACCCGACCATCCGGCAGGTCGTCCCGTGAACGGAAAAGCGGATCCGGATGTGGTTGAGGAAGACGAGGAGGACGAGGAGCAACCAAGGCCGACGTCGCGCGCGCGCAACTCGCGTATCACTCGTCGCCAACCGACTCGCTTCCCTTCCTCCGCTCCAGAACTACCAGAGCGCCCCGTCCAAAAAAATGCCAGAAGTCGCGCCGTCACAAAGAGCGATGAAGTCTATGTCGATGATCCCTCTGAGGAATCAGACGACGCCGATGGTTCCCTTGAGAACGCTCCCCATACATCATCAGACCTGGAAGGAGACGCCGACGCAGAGGGAGAACCCGACTTCGATGTCGAGGGGGAACCTGACCTCGAGATACAAGATGATGGCAGACCGTATGCCCTTAGACAAAGGGCCAAAATCAATTATGCAATTCCTCCACCTATAGAAGAGACAAAACCACCTCCACCAAAGAACAGATCAGCTCACCGTAGCGGACGGACCAGACGTGGACCAGGGTGGAGTGCCAGTGGAGCAGAGTTGAGCAGGTGGATGGGCATGCCAGTCGATGACTCTGTGGGTGATCCGATCTTATGCGGCGGCGAGATTAGCCATTACTTATAAGATATCCTAGGATTCCGACGTTCCTGGTCGCACACCTAGGAAGGGGTTTGGAGCGACTGGTGGCTTGTTCGGCGCAGGTGCTGTTGGCGCCGGTGGTACTGGCATGCTTCCAGGCGAGCTGGCTGCAGTCGCAGGGACACCTTCTAACCTGGGCAAGATCGGTGACTCAGGTTGGTACTCCCCGATTTGATATTCTTCGCTCACGTAGTATCAGCTCTTGCGGATGCGGACCCATTGGGAGTCAATCAAAGTGTAACATTTGACGAAGTCGGTGGATTAGATGAACGTAAGGCTGCAATGTGTCCTCCGCACGGGACTCTACCAACATGACATGAAACAGACATCCATTCACTCAAGGAGATGACTATCCTGCCATTGCTCTACCCTGAAGTGTTCCAGCGCTTCAACCTCACCCCTCCTCGTGGAGTGTTGTTCCATGGGCCGCCTGGCACAGGCAAAACTTTGTTGGCGCGTGCACTTGCCGCTAGCTGCCGTGCCGATGGCAAGGGTATATGTACGTCCCAAACGATTCCGACCTTAATTCATATAAACCATCTCACCTGGTTTAACCAGCGTTCTTCATGCGAAAAGGCGCAGATTGTCTTTCTAAATGGGTCGGTGAAGCTGAACGCCAACTTCGACTTCTTTTTGAAGAAGCCCGCAATTGTCAACCTAGCATTATCTTCTTCGACGAGATCGACGGTCTAGCTCCTGTACGATCCTCCAAACAGGATCAGATTCACGCATCCATTGTATCCACTCTCTTGGCACTCATGGATGGGATGGATGGTAGGGGCCAGGTCATCGTCATCGGTGCGACGAATCGGCCGGATGCCATTGACCCAGCATTGAGGAGACCCGGGAGATTTGATCGAGAGTTTTATTTTCCTTTGCCTTCTCTCGAAGCAAGGGAGAAAATTCTTGGGATAATGACAAGGGATTGGGAAGGGTGGACTGGCGAACAAGGAAAGGAGAATATAAAAGGACTGGCGAAGCTTACCAAGGGTTACGGAGGAGCTGATTTAAGGGTAAGCGGCGACCTGAAACGAAATTTGTGCTGCTGACACGTTCGTGGACATCTCTGTCCCCTTAGGCGCTGTGCACAGAAGCAGCGCTGAACGCTATTCAGAGGCGTTATCCACAGATTTATCAGTCTAATGATCGTTTGTTACTCCAACCTGAATCCATCGGTATCACCCTTCGCGATTTCATGATATCTGTGAAGAGTATGCATTCCTCAGACACGGGTTGTTTCTGGCCTGACGACCTTCTCGTTAGAGCTTGTACCATCGTCTGCGCGTTCATCTTCGTCAGTGGCTTCCCCATTGCCGACTCAGTTGGAAGCACTATTGGCCGACACCTTGCGGACAGTGAAGGAGGCTATCAACAAAGTCATGCCAACGAGTAAGAAACGGACAGCGTTAGAGGAAGCTCAGTGGGAGGATGACAGTGAAGAAAGTGCGCTCGAAAGGGAGATGATGATGCAATGTAAGGTCGACCTCGGCTTCTTGGCCTACAATCGTATTGATCGGGTAACGTAGCGATGGAGAGCCTCCGAGTGTACCGTCCACGGCTTGTGGTACATGGTCAACCGGGAATGGGTCAAGGATATATCGGCGCAGCCGCATTGCATTATCTGGAAGGCTACCATATTCAAAATCTGGATCTCGGAACCCTTATGGGAGACTCGACGAGAGTGAGCATTTGAGTTCTATCCACGTAACCAGAATCTCACTGGAGTTGCGTTTGTAGACCGTGGAAGCGGCAATCGTACAATTATTTGTTGAGGCCAAGAGACATCAACCGTCTGTGGTTTACATCCCGTCCCTCCATGGCTGGTGTGCTGCAGTTCACGAGACAGTCCGTGCTACCGTTCGTGCAATGCTCGACTCGCTAGCTCCAACAGATCCCATTCTGCTACTTGCAATCGTCGACGGACCATTCTCTTCCCTTCCACACGACGTTCGCTCCTGGTTTGGTATAATTCGGGAAAATCGTGTTACTCTCCCCATCCCGACCAACGAACAACGTGAAGCATTCTTTACTAGCATCATCGCTGATGTTCGACGTCCCCCAAACCAGTTCGCGGATGGTATCAAGAGGAAACGTAGGATCCTTGAAGAGCTTCCCATCGCACCACCACCTGAGCCAAGACAACCCACGGCTACTGAACTAGCTGTCCAGGAAGAAAACGACCAAAAAGTCATAACCCTACTGAAATACCGGCTGGGCCCTATTCTTACAGAGTTGAAACGCAAATTCAAGAGATTTACGAAGAGAGCGACTGTGAATTGACCTTCATCGATAATAGGCTTTAGCTTTGCTGACGAAGTTCTGTTTTGTCCAGGAGGAATACGAGTTCGGATTGCCAGCTTCTGGGACCATGGAAGTGGAAATCGTCGCTACTAATGCCACCATCGAAGACGAAGGTGCTGTTCCGGTGATAATTGAAGGTGTTGCTCTCCAAGACGTCCAAATCGAAGCGACTAATGGTGCTGAGCTCCAACATACCGAGCCACCGGCGTCCCAACTCCAAGCTCAGGCTCAACTTCCAGCCCAATCTCACCCACACCCACCTCTCCTGTACGACATGGATTTGGAGCGCATGCACATGGATCTCTACAAGGGTAAATACCTAACCGCACGGGATTTCCTTGATGACATCCACAAGATCGTGCACAATGCCGCTTCTCGCATGAATGAGGATTTGGAAAGGTTTCATAAGGCCCAAACCATGTTGACGGCTGCGGAAGTCAGCATGCAAGAGTTTGACCCTCAATTTAAACTTGAATGTCAACGGATGGCAGGACGCGAACGAAAGCGCAGGGAGGAGAGGAAGAAGGCAAAGGAGAAGAATCCCCCATCGGAAACAGGACAGAATGGGACGTATGCCCCGGGTACCAGGCGGAGCGCCCGACACACTGGACAACAACCGGAGATGAGTATTACTGATCCCCTTCAACTTGAGAGGCGTCTCAAAAGGGCGCGTTCTGGCGATCGGCCGAGTGGGTCCCCAGAGTCTGGTGAAGAAGACAAGACGGAAGATTGCAAGACGCCCATGCAGCGAAAGAAACGTCTGAGGACGATTCTCAGTGATGACGACGAACTCGATATACTTGGTCCCCCGGCGTCGCAGCGATCAAAGACTTCGATAGTCAGATTTGCTGAGGACAGTCAAGAACATGCCGATGAACTACCTGTCGTGCTAGAGCCACCTGGGTTAACAGTTCAATCGTCGATTGACCTAGAGTCAGCCGCGGCACCATCCGATGCCATGAAAATTGATTCTCCAGAGCCACGGCGCTCAGGTTTTGATCCATTCCTCTTGAACCCGCTACCACCTGAGGAAGATATAATGCGGTCTGTGACTCTCGCCCCGCTACTCAACGGCACCCCTTCCAATTCTAGTGGTAATCATAGCCCTCCATCACATCCGTCACCGCAACCAAATGGCAACCCACAGACACCTGTAACATCACATCCAGCACGCCATCTCTCTCAGACTCCCACTGTACAACTACCTGATCAGGACGTGTTGCCTGCTACCCCTCTTCCCCGCGAGCCTACAAGATCCCCTTCCCCTCTTCCCGACTTCCATGTGAACGAAGAATTGCTGCTCAACCTTCAATTCCAGCTCAAGACAAGGACGAGTCAGCTCACCGTCGAGCAGCTCGAACAGCTGCGCGCCATGTGTTTGAGTAGCATATGGCATCACAGAACGGAATGGGATAGGGACTGCCT
>JBBPUK010000061.1:30335-47659 GCA_038094635.1 Tylopilus cervinicoccineus | reverse complement strand
GCCGCCCCCGTCCCCGCCCCCGCCTGGGACCGTGTCGGGCACGGGGCCGAGCCCGAGGTCGAGCGGTCGCCTCCACCCCGCCCAAAGTCGACGCCCGTCGACGTGCGGCCCCAGCAGCGACGCAGAGCTAGCTCCGCGTCCGACTCGGAACGCTCCGAGAGACAGTCCATGCAGACCGACCCGACCGTCGCGCCGCCCAGCCCACAGCGTCCAACTCGTCCGCTTCCCGCGTCCAAGACACGCAAGATGGCCACCACCAACGGCCCCCTCCCTTGCCCCGCGAATCCGTCCATGCTGCCCCTGCGGGCACACGTACCAAAGAGCGGCGTGGCGTCTTCCCAGCGCAGACTGTTCGTCATCCTCGAGCAGGCCTGTCTCGAGGCGTACAGGGTCAGCGGCGCAAAGGTAAAGGGCAGCAAGGAGGGCGTCGTCAAGTACACCCTCCTCAACTGCGACGACCACCAGGGCATCCTCGCCAAGACCGGCAGAGACATTGCAGATGCCCGCCCCGACATCACACACCAGGTAGCCCGTCTCCTCCCCGTCTGATCTCCACCTCATCTCGTTCCCCCCCCTCCCTTCTAGTGTCTCTTGACGCTGCTCGACTCACCCCTGAACAAGGCCGGCCTGCTGCAGGTCTACATTCACACCGCCAAGGGCGTCCTCATCGAGATCAACCCCCATGTGAGGATACCCCGCACCTTCAAGCGATTCAGCGGCCTGATGGGTATGCGATCGAGTCCTTGTCGCTCCGTCCTTTGCTTACTCGCCTCCCAGTCCAACTTCTTCATAAACTCTCTATCCGCGGCGTGAACGGACCCGAGAAGCTGCTTAAAGTAATCAAGGTAGTCTTCTCGACATATCGTATCGCGTCGCCCCACCTCTAACGCCACGCCAGAACCCCGTCACCGACCATCTTCCGGTCAACACCATCAAACTAAGCAAGTCCAGCCCGTATGATGTTGGCCGATGCACCATTGACGCCTCGTCTAGCCTTGTCCGGTGACGCTCCGACCGTCAGACTGTCCACGTACTTGCGCACTCTCCCAGAGACGCACTCTGTCGCCATCTTTGTTGGCGCGATGGCCCGTGGTCGGGACGACTTTGCTGATCACGTCGTCGATGAAAAGATCAGCATCAGCGACTACCCGCTGAGCGCGTCCGTGACGTGCGGCAAGGTACGTTGGGCCCTTTGAGCTGAAAAGACGTCCATGCCGATTCCCTCCCCCCCCTCCCACAGTTTTGCTGCGCCCTCGAGGACCTCTGGGACATTGTGTAACCCAGATCGCCCTTCAAAATGTACTACCACGCGTTCCCTGGTCCCCCTCCCCTCCCCCCCCCGAAAATGTATTCGAGAAAAATCTTTGGCTGCACTCGTTGCATTTCAACCTGCGTCTGTACAATTACTGTACTAGTAGTAGATGGACAGCCCGGGCCCCGTCGCATTAGGTCCACGACTCAACTCGTGGATCTGGGCTCTGGAAGTAATGATGCGAATTTTCGTGCCACAGCCCGAGTGGGTGTCCTATTTGAGCGCCGCCCTCTGTCTTGCTCCTCAACGTCGACCATGTCCCTCTTAGAGCCCGCCTCCGTCAGCCCCCTCCCAGAGGGCATCACCGACCCAAACTACAGGCCCCTCCCAGGCCGCCTCGGGAACCTCACCCCCGCCCAGCAGCATGCGCTCGACACCCTCAAACGACAGCTCGTGAACGAGGGCCATTTCGTCCCAGAGAGGATGGACGACGCCACCCTCCTCAGGTGCGTCCTTGGTCCGTGCACGTCCATCGGTCCACCCACGCACGGTGCGATCGAGGCCGATGTGACTGCGTGCACGAGGACGACGGGCTCACCCTCCCACCACAGATTCCTCCGCGCTCGCAAGTTCGACGTCGTCAGGACGAAAGCCATGCTCCTGTCCTCTGAGCAGTGGAGGATAGACTTTGGCGTCGAAGCCATCGTCAAGTGCGTCTGCTCACATCCAGGAGCCCTCACGTCGCCCACTGACCTCTCCCAGGAACTTTGTGTTTACAGAAAAGGAGGAGGTGGACAAGTATTATCCCCAGTACTACCACAAGATGGACAAGGTGCGTCTGCCCTCCCCCTCCAACAGACGTTCTGGCGTACGTTGGCTTGACCGACTCTGTAGGACGGCCGACCCGTCTACATCCAACGTCTCGGCAAAATCGACGTCGCCGCGCTCAACGCCATCTCGACTCCAGAACGCCAACTCCAGCGCTTCGTCCTCGAATACGAAAAATTCCTCACAGAGCGGCTCCCGGCATGCGCCACGGCCGTCGGACACCCCGTCGAAACGTCGTGCACCATCATGGACCTCGCCGGCGTGAGCGTCACGTCGTTTTACCGCGTCAAGGACTACGTCTTTCAGGCGGCCGGGATCGGTCAGGACCGCTATCCGGAGTGCATGGGCAAGTTTTACATCATCAACGCCCCCTGGGCGTTCTCGACCGTGTGGTCGATCATCAAGCCCTGGCTGGACGAGGTGACGGTGGCCAAGATCGACATCGTGAGCAGCGGCATGGTCAGGGAGAAGCTGCTGGCCCAGATTCCGGCAGAGAATCTGCCCGTCGAGTTTGGCGGGTCGTGTCAGTGCGTCGGTGGTTGCTCGCTGAGTGACGCAGGCCCATGGAATCCCCACGCGCAGCTGAACGGAGAGGCATAGGCGTTGTGTGCTGGCAGGGGTGCGGGGAACTCTGGCGGTTAATTCTACCTATACGCATACCTAATCGTTTGGGCAACATGAGGGCTGGATTCCGTGCTGCTAGCGCTCGGTGTGAGAGTGGGTGGACCTGCGCAGCCAGCCAAGTCGGCTCACACAGCGCTGGCAACCATCATCGGCGTGTCGCCGACCGCGTCGCTTCAACACATTGCCCCATGGATTTAAGTCAAGCATCACAGAACGGTAAAGAAGAGAGATTTGTTACACGAGACGACAGCCCTGTGGCCCAAGACAGACGCGAACGCCGTGGCACTCCAGAACCGCACAAACACCGTTCAGACGGCCTCCGCCTCCTTCATCCGCACCCATAGACCGCCCTGTGCCCCCATTCCATTTCGCGCATCAGCCCATATTACCAATGACACCGAAACGAAAGAAGAAGAAGGAGAAGGAGAAGAAGAAGAAGGTGACCGCGCACCCCCTTTGATACGTACGCACCTCGACATACAGCGTCAAATGCGACCGCAACACCACCTTTTCCACCGCCTTGCGGCCCTGGGCGTACGCCCAGTCCGGCGGGGGGCGACGCTGCGCCTCCATGTCGAGCGACACCCCATCGATGGACTGTAAGAGCCGAACGAGGAAATACGACACCTCGTGGTACGCAAACTGGGCGGGGAGGGTTCAGCCAACGCACGGAAGAAGGGGAGAGGGGGTCCAACAAAAGTAGAATCAGAAGCAGAGGCAAAAAAAAAAAAAAAAAGGGAGCATCAACGGCGTACCTGCTGACCCAGGCAGATACGAGGACCGGCGTTGAAGGGCAGGAAGATGAACGGATTCGGCGTGAGGTACGTGTGCAGACGTGCGTCGAGGAAGCGGTCTGGATCGAAGACGTCCGCTGGGGCGAGTCGTCGCACGTGGGTCAGATGGGTGGCCATGCATTGTCGACAGGACGCACCATCGGGCCCCCACAAGTCTTTCCTGCGGTGCATCAGAAAGACGCTGTACAAGGTCCTGTGACATCGAGATCAGCTGGCCAGAACAGGCGGGGAGGGGGGGGGGGGGTCCCGCTGGGCGTACATCGTGTTAGGGGGAATGTAAAAGGGTTTCCCGCCATTCAATGCCGGCCATACCTGGCCATCAGTAGATAACCTATCGAGCGATCAGGGAACGCCCACGGAAATGAATCCCCTGTCTCGTACCTGACATTACCTGGGCTAGCACACGTTCAGAATCAGCCATGATTCCTCCACACGGGAACGGACGCGTACACGGGCGGATAGAGTCGGAGGACCTCTGGTACACCACGGCTCCCAGATCAGTTCACATCGTGTGCGACGATCGCGAGTCGCGCACCATTGACGAACGCCCTCAGATACTTCATCTCTCGCATGTCAGCATGTGTCGGCCGCCCGGAGACACCGACCTTGGCGATGATTTCCTCTCGCAGACGTGCGAGCACATGCGCGTGCTGAGAGAGCATGTAGACCGCACACGTCAGCGTGCTGGCCGTCTGTGCAGCCACGTTTCACCAAAGGGGGACCAGCGACAACACCACGCGATCGACTCACCGTGTCCCTGCCCGCAATCATGATGTTCAACGTCTCGTCCCTGAGGAGCGTGCGATCTGAGAAACGGGCCCCATCAACACGTCTGCCCGCGTCGCGCACGAAAACACAGATCACCACGACCTTGCGTGAGATTCACCAGGTGCTCCAGGAGCGTGGCTCCCTCCTGGACCTCCCCCGTGGCGTCCTGGACGTCCGTCCCGAGACGCTCCCGCGCGTGCTTCTTCGCGAGCGTTTCTGTGATTATCGGCTCAATGAATTCATGGCAGACCCGGATGTGCTTCTGCACCCGGTCCTGCCAGAGCTCAGCGAAGCGCCAGGACGACCCATAATTGGTGCGAGAGGCCGCGGCGATCTGCGCGTCCATGAACGCGCGGAAGAACCGATTCGACGGATGGTTCACGAACGCGGGGTCCTTGGACGAGGGGGACGACGGCGGGTACTCGATGCCTGCCGAGAGCGTGCGCGTGTCTTTGCCAAAGAGAAACGCGCTCGCGGAGTCGAGCGTGAACCGCGACGCCACGTCTTGGACGTCCACAGGGTACCCTTGACGCAAGCGGATCGTCATTTGACGGATGGCGTCCTCGGCGTGTTTCTCAAAGATGTCAAAGTCGCTGATGCGGTCCTTGCTGAAGAACGGACGGGTCATGGCGCGGTGGAATCTGCGCCGTGCGTGTGTGTTAGCACGTCATGAGACCGTGTCAGTGCGTCGTGTGCATACTTCCAAATGTCGCCTGTGCACGCAGTGAGTCCACGGGTGACGGTATCTTCGGAAGGAGGCCCTACCGTCAGAATTGAAGACGCCCGTCCCCAAGAGGCCGTTGAATTGGTCATGGAAGATGGGTCCTTTCAATGCAGAGTCGTTGAGTGCAAATGATCCGACGATCGTTTGGTGCCATGCCATCACCTTTCACATACGAGGGAAACTGTGTCGCAAGAATCGCCTGGATGTGCCACGTACACACGTTACACGGCTGAGAGGAAGCGATCGGGCGAGTGGCCCACCTTGATATACTCGGGCTCTGTCGTGACTATCTGCACGCATCGTTCGCGTTCAGCCCGCGTCCAGAGCGACGAGAGAAGCACTCGCCCTGCTTTCATACAACAAGCGAATGTCGACCGTGTTCCCGTTTTGTTCGCATTCGCTTCCAATATAGTCGGCTGCTCGACATGGTCCTGTCAGACGAGCCTCAAAGCACGAATGCGCCTGCCTTGATAGCCATTACTAAAGTTCCACACGAGGATCAACAGCTTGTCCAGCGCGCCGGGCCACCTGTACTTTATGGTCGGGGGCAACACTGCCCCGCGGCGAGCCGCCTCGCTGCGGTGTCTGACGCGCGTGTACCACACCTTTGCGGCAAACGTTGCAGGAAACGCCAAGAGGTACGCTGAAATATGCACCCATTGTGGCGCAGATACTCCGACGAACGACCTGTAGACTTGTAGACCAACGTGCACCGTGGCGGGTGTGAGAAGCAGGCGAGGGAGAAGCTGTACCAGCGCGACCAAACCCGGGGGAAGCTGCATCGCGGGCTGCGTGGTCTGTAACCTGCGCGGCATTTTATCTACTCGAGTCCAAGTGCCGTAACAAGTACCGGTCAAGTCTGAATATTCACATGAAGCAAGACAGTACAATATCAGGTGCAAATGTGTGCTGCCAGTGGGACGATGAGATAATAAATAACGTACATACAGTAATCGGCAACGTGTTTAGGCTGTGTTACTAGCCTCCTCCATTCTCACCCACAAACCGTCCTGCAAATCGTCTCAGCTGATGCAGCACGTCGTTCGAGGAGGACTCTTACATGGGCAAACATGGTGAGGTGGCTCCGGATGATTGCCTTCTCCACCCCTTTTCTGCCAGGCGCCCCTGCCCAGTCGACGGGTGCAAGTGTCTGCACGTCCTCTGCAAAGGATATCGACGAAAACACTTGCAGGAGGCGAACAAGGAAATAAGAGACTTCGTTGTACGCAAACTACCGAGGTATCAGGTCAATGCAGCGTAGATTAGATCGTCAAAACGTCTACCTGTTGACCCAGGCAAATTCTTGGGCCAGCATTGAAAGGGACAAAGATGAACGGGTTCGGGGTCAAATACTTGTGCAGTCGCCCATCGAGGAACCGGTCTGGGTCAAATTCATCCGCTGCGAGAACATGGATGAGCCAAACAAAACACAGGCCACGGCGACAGCACCCCTCACCGTCTGGGCCCCAAAGATCCTTTCTCCGGTGCATGAGAAAGACCGAGTACTGTACGCTGCGACATCTCGTATCAGAATCACGTTGGTGGGGCGATATTACTTGTGCCTCACCGTATGTTTGCAGGCACATAAATAGGTTGCTTACCCCTGCCTGCGGGCAAGACCACTGGAGAGGTGCTTGTCCTAGTGACTGGTCAGTTTACACTATCCTACCGACTTGTAAAGGACGGTCAGCCGTACCTGCTATTGAACGGGCTGAGGAACGAAATGGTCAGAGTTCTCCTTTGGACATAAACACTAGAAAGGCGTACACGGCGGGATACAATCGTAAAGTTTCTTTGTAACACGCGAGTCAAAGATGATGTACCACACCATCCGGCGCAACGTACCGTTGATGACTGCTCTCAGATACTTCATCCCACGTAAATCCTCCAATGTCGGGCTTTTTGAACTCCCAACGACACTTTGAATCTCCTCTCGGAGTCTGTGGAGCACGTTGGGGTGCTGTGACAGCATCCAGACGACAAACGTCAGTGTTCCCGCGGTCTATCACACAAGTCAAGTCAGTTTCGATATGATGTGTAGATGGCGTAAAAGACGTGTGCTCACCGTGTCTCGCCCTGCAATCATGATGTTCAAGATTTCGTCTCTGATCACGGTCAGGTCTGGAGAGTCGATGAAGACGAGTGCGGACAAGGGCGGTGGACACTACGTGCCTTCGGTGTAGTTCACCAGGTGGTCAAGCAGCGTTTCTCCTTCCAAGACTTCCCTTTCCTTTTCATTCTTGTCTGGAATCAAACCGGCCTCTTTCAATTGACTCTTCTTCGACAAGGCTTCCTTCAAGATCGGGTCGATGAATTCGTGACAAACATGCATGTGTTTCTTGACACGATCGCTCCAAAACTCGAACAGTCGCCAGGATGTCCCGAAACGTCCTCGATATGCGGTGCCTAATTGCGCTTCAAGGAATGCCCGTGCAAACTGGTTAGAGGGATGGTCGTCGAACAAGAGACGGTCGGCGGGCACAGAATTGGGGGGATAGACGAGCCCAGGAGAAAGGGAGCAGACGTCTTTCCCAAACAAGAATTCTGTAGCAGAGTCTAGCGTGAATCGAGATATCATATCCTAGATCCCGCACGGTAAGCACACGCAGCCAGGCATAGAGGAGAGCCAGCACCTGGAAATCGACCGGATAACCTTGTCTCAGTCTCACTTTCAGCTGTTCAATGGCGTCGTCGGCATGCTTTTCGAATATGTCAAAATCACTGATCCGGTCCCTGTTGAAGAACGGACGGGTCATGGAGCGATGGAACCTAGGATGATACTTTAGTCTGTGGGCATGTCTCTAGTCGCGAGTCAACACACTTCCATATGTCCCCTACAAAGCGCAGGTGAGTGCCCAGCTGAACGGAAAGGAAGCGATGTTACCATCAGAGTTAAAGACACCGGTCCCAAGGAGGGAAAGCGCAGTGTCATAGAATATGGGGCCTGCAATGGCTTCTCAGATGGACCAGCACCATTCTCAGGCACGACACACCTTTGGCAAAGGAGCTGAATTGTGTCGCGAGTATTGCCTAGTAGTGTTCATGAGAAGAGGGGCGTGGACAGGAACGGTGGACATGCCTTGACGTGCTCTGGCTCGGTGGTGAAGATCTACGGATCGTGGTCATGAGCGCGGACGGACATGTGAGCCCCTATGAGGACTTGCCCTGTCCTCCCAGAGGATGCCGAGGGTGATCGTGTTCCCATTTTCTTTGCACTGCTGCTCGAGCACCTCCCCTGTGCGGTGATCAGCGGACTCGTCGCCACCGATGGAGGTGATAGATAATAGATACCCATGTATCCGCCGCGGAAGTTCTGGAGACTGGAGAAGAGCAAATCCAGGCCACCGATCCACTTGCCTGGCACTCGGGGAGCAAGGATGGCACCATTCAGGGCAGCACGACGTCTATCGCGCAGGTCTGTATACATGGCGCTGCAGGCGAGGGCCAATGGAAACGAGACGAGATAGAGGAGAGCCTGGAGCCATGGGGAGGGGGAAAGCTGGAACAGCTGTATTGCACCAAAGACGAGCGTCGGAGGGACGAGTATGCGAGGCGCCTTGGCGACGATGTAGACGATGCCGGGGGGGAGTTCCATGGGATGAGATGGGATGGCGGGTCTGGTCTGAGACGGGCATGATTTATAATGGCATACGGAAGATGGAAACAGCCACCACACTTGGCGGTCATGTCATTTCGCCAGACACGCCGATCTTCGCCTGGGTTTGGCAAGGCGGCGATGTCTGTGTGCTTGCCTGGTTCTGGTCCCCTCGCTGGCAATGATCTGCGCTGCAGCACAGCAGGGCCCGTTTCCGGAGATCTTGGCCGTCGTGCGGGGATACTGAGCGGTGGTGAGGACGTGGCACTCCGGCAGGAGAACCGCCGGTTTGTTGCACGACAAACCCACATGGATCCATGGACTGGCTCGTTCGCCCCCGCTGACTCGGACCTGAGGCATGTCTGTGAGAGCAACTCGTCAGCACCACCGACCTCCGTCGCCCACTCCCCGCACATTTGCCGGCGGGCGTCAGAGAAGCTCAGCTCGCCGTGCGACCGTCGCTTGGACCACCAAAACGTCGACTTGTTCTAGTTACCACTTCTATCGTCTCACGACAAGTGTCCCACGTGTCTGCAAGATTCGACAATCCCGTCTGACTCTGACCGGCCAAGAGGCGTGTATCGACGCACTCACGGAGGTGGTCGTCGGCGATGTACCCCACCCACCCATCCACCCTCGGGCGAGTCCATGGCGGTGCCCGCCGGTGGCGCGGGTCATCTGCCTTGTCCCGCAATCGTCTCATGAGCTGTACGCATCATTCCACTTGCGAGTGTCTCAAGTGGCGTCCCTGGATGATAGCCGAAGGTGTCGCGACGTAGACTGCATGCTACCTTGTATCTGCACCCCTCGGCACTTCCCTTGAGCCAGGGCTTGGAGACACCCGTGATAATATAAACACGGTCGCCGGAAATGCACAACACCGAATCGGATGACAAGGCTTCTTACCCTCGCCGCTGACAGTCCACGTTCGGATGCGCCATCGCCGGTGGGATTCCTCATCATAATCATAACGAGGGAATGTCTAGCCCCGCAGCCGTCGGTGCCGTAAAACCGCGCAAGTAGAACATATCCACCTCAGAATGCGGTTGACCGGATGTCCTTCGAGACAGACGAGCGCACAGTCCGTAGATCCCGTGATCTCATCTATGATATGTCAAGTGACGTCCAGGGGGATGCAGCCTTTCATCGCGAACGAGAGAACCAACGGATCAGCCTGCCTGTCGTCCCTCCGACGCTGTTAATCACAACGACGGGCGCAAGGACTCTGGCTGTGCGTTGGTCATTCGAACCATTCAAGGGCTGATACACCGTTTCGAATCAATCAAACGCGTTGGGCGTCTGTGTCCGGACCGGATGCTCGACGTCGCAAAAAACGACCACAGCTCACCTTTCATGAGGCAAAGGCTCAACCCCGAGACCAAGGAAGACGGCTGACAGGATAGACAAAGACTCTACGCCACCCCATTCAGCTTCTGGTGGCGGACGTCACCATCTGCTGTGTTGAAAATCACAGGCACGATGGAGGATGCAACCATCCATTCTCCGTTCGCTGGGCGGGCGTGAATACTCCCCACGCTCACGTTTCAATGTCCTCCACATGGTAGCCATACCACGGCGAGTCCATGTCGGCCGCGTCATACCAACGAACATGCCATCCACGGAAAACACGGCCGTGGTACCCAACCAAAGGTGGATACTGCAACTCACGGTCGACAGCGCACCCGACACATCGCGCTGCAAAGACAGTTCGCTCTAGTCGCATGCGCCTAGCAACTAGACCCCACTTGCTTGCCTTGTCGCAGTGACGACCAGGACCCAGCTTCTCAGGCCAGAACACTCACGACCATCTATCCCCCTCTTCGACGGACCTTTGACGATAGACAGGTCATCCGGCGTAACAGGAGTGATGAACGCAACTGGCCATGTGCAACTGCTAAAACAACGTCAGGGGAACAACCAATCCGTTCTTCAAGGTGGAGAACGAGCACATCCCCGCCACAGGGCCACATTCGTCGGGGTGTATGTATACATGCATGCGAGTCCTCTCTAAAGAAAAGCCATCCCATTAGAAGTGATCGAGACGCCCATAAACAGGCTGATTGGAGGTCAAGTGTTCCAGGAAAAGTCATCATGTTCGCGGACGCTCGCTCTTATGACAGATCGAGGTCCACCATCGTCGCTGATGCTATTCACAGTCCAGACGTCGCGCTCAGGCTGTAATCATTGTCACGGACCTTGTTCACGGGCGATTATACATGCATATCCTGCAAGCGTCCGACGAACAGTGGGGGCGTTTCTTGTCCGCTTGAGACAAAATCCGGGAACGCCTCGAGCAAGTCTCTCATTCACCGGACATGTAACGTCGTACGACCCAGCTGCAACGCACGAAGAGCGTGCCGTCGACATCGAGAGTTGGCCGCTGAAGTGCTGACCGTGACGGAGCGGACATGTTGCCCCGGAAGATTCCCATCTTTTGCGGCGCCTTGATGGCGATTGGACAGCGATTCCGGCGTCCGGTTGAAGACGTACATAGATGCGCGATGGATCGGTCGTAGCGAGTGGCAGACAGCACCGCATAAAGGAGCAGTGAGTGAACGATTTGCCAACACGTCTCGTCTGTCTTGCACAAGTGTTTAGCAGGGCATCCGGAGCACATGTCTGACGACTCACAGTTCTGGCACCGTACGTTCCCCGACGGGTAAAAGATAGAGAACCGGGAGTTCTTGTCCCCATCGTGTTGGTGACTACTCATTTGTTGCTCAGGTGGTCGAGCTCGTCCATGACCCTGTTTGTTTTGTCGTCTGATGGCGACTTGCAAGGAAACACGTGTTGGAATAGGCAAGCGTGCGCGCCGCCGATCACGTACAGATCCATTGCTCGGACCACAGATACATGACCCGGATTGCAGGCCGCACGGTGCGCGACATAGCCCGATGCCTTAAATTACTTGCGCGCCTACTCGGACTAGATACATTCCGCTGTTCATTCAGTTGTCGCTACATTCCCTGTTTGCCCCTTTTGACCTTTTGCTTATACCTACGAGTATTTAGAGCTTCTGCTTGCAGACCGTCACCTCAGTCCGTTTGCCCCGCACAACGACTGAGTTCACTTCGTATAGTCGTGCCTCGATTCGTCTCCATCTGCAACTTCTATAACACGAACACTCTGTTGATCAGTGATGTTTCCTTTGGAGCCTCTCGGGCTTGAAGTTCAAGTCGGAGCGAAAGAGGCAGAGGTCCGCGGCAGCATTTGTCAACGTCGAAAGTCGGCTCTCAAGCGCAACGAATCATTCCATCAAACCCGGGGATTTCGTGAGGTAACAATAAAAAAATAAAAAAAAACCCACCGACATTGCTTTGTTCGACTTGCTACCACTCATCTTCGACCATTCAGTCAGGTGCAGCAACGAATAATTGCTTCCAGTCACAAATGAACGAATGATATAGTTCGTGCCATCGAGCCGATTATTATAGCCGATCGCGATCCCAGTCACTGAGACGTATTGGCAGCAGCACCTAGCCACGACCTACCGTCATCTCCCTCAGAAAACACGTCTTACAGAAACACGTCACTCACTTGTAGCGGTTCAATAGCCCCATTGTCCGCCGTCGACGTATCCACCGCACCAGACGACGACACATTAAATATCATTTCTGTGTCGCCATTCGCCCAGTTTCTCCACGACGAGGGCAATGTGTCTGCCGAGAGTTGTACGTGTCGTCGGGATGACCCGATTTCACCATCGACAGGAAGCCGTTCAAGAATGCGGTCACGATCTGGGACGTCGAACTGTCGTAGGAATCACAGTGTCAACCGCCGGTCGTCAACGACGACCGACCGACCGACTCACGCTGTGAAATAGCACCCGATTGTCCGAACCGTGAGTGGATGGGTGGAACAGCCAACTCGCCTTGCACATCGCGCATGTCAAATGTCCACGGGCGATATATGACCGGATCGCCTTTACTTTCCGGGCGTCGTTTCCGAATGCTGCCATGACGGTAGTATGTAGGGCAGACGAAGATCGCTACGAGCAGCACCAAGGTCAATACATGACGAAAACAACCTCCCCGAGGTCGCTCTTACCTTTCGCCCATCACGGCGTGTGCTTGATCGGCGTTCGTCCCAAAGTATGCGTACGGATCTGCCAGCGACTCTGCCAGCGATGCCTGAATACTTGGGAACAATTCGCTACTATAGTGTGATGTGTTCAGGGAAAGTGATTGTTGCACGAATAGGGTACCTTTGTTCATGTTCGTGACAGAATAAAGTGCCTCCTGCACACAAGAGAGTCTTCAGCTTCAGATTGAAAATGTCCTTGAACGGCTCACCCCATCATGCTCCCCTTTCTCGAGTGTCACAGTGGGGGGGCTCGACGATGAGCGTCCCGTCCACGACGGGAACGAAGGCGGCCGTACCATAGAATCCATCCCCTTCGATCTCGTTGTTCACGCTTGACAATGTGTCCGCACGTGCGTTACGCAGGCAAGACAAAGAGTCTGAATTCATACGATGACCCGACATCAAGCTCAGCGTCCCACCAAGCAGAAAGTCTACTCACCCTGCACCAGAGACCACCTTACTGTAGAGCATCTGGATCGCAGTATCTAGCTAGCGGCGTCAATAAAAACACATCGTAGTTCACCTCAGGTATAGGACCGTTGTAATTATACCGTGGGGGTAGGTAGGTCGAGCTCGTCGTGGCGTATTTGAACAACGAAGGCTGCGTGTCACCACCGTTGGCAACGATATGCTGTATCACGGATCCAGCACCTATGTGATAACTCCGGTCGGCTGTTTTTCCCCTGACAACCTGCAGACCAACTCCAAATTGTGACCCTCGTCGGACCACCACCAAACGTTGAAATCTGCCTTGGAAATCAGCTGGTCTATCAAGGCATAGCTCGACCGATACCGCCATGCGATTGCACTCACTCGAGGGCAAAGGTCTGGCCGACTGTAGCACGAGCTTGAGCCAAACGAACTGTCTTCTTCTCAGTTCAGGGACTCACGTAGACCTGCATTAAGCGCGCCTCCTGATTCCACCTCCGAACCAGATAAGAAGCCGAACAGACCAAGGCGATATTGCTATTCTGCGGACTGATAGACGAGGCTCGAGCCATCGTACGTAGTCAGCAGCAAGGCCGACGTATCTTCACATGCTCAGGTCAGTTCCTACGGCACAGATAATCAAGTACCCAATGATTCACCCTCCACCATCGATCCAGACGACGACTGGAAGTCCTCCCGACGTGGCGGGTGTCACGGTAGTTCCGGGAACGTGCACGCTACGATGACCGTCGCAACAACAGCGTGAGGTAGAGTAACAACATACGTACTCGAGGAACAAACAGTCCTCCGCCCGAGTTACAGCACGCTTCTTCGTGGCACTGAGCGGGTTCGCTGATGAGCTCCCTAGCCCTGCCTGGTAACGCTCATTGGGCACTGATGTAGCCTGTTGAACGCCAGACATCGTTGGCGGGGCCTGAGGTGCAGTCCATCGCAAATTTCCTAGAAAGAGTCGACATGGGTATCATCTTCCCTTGTCTCTGGTTGAACGCACCGATTGGAGCGGCAGCATAACGAATACCAAGAAAGTTGGTGATGCCAGACCCGGCACGGCATCCACGACGCCCTGGTACTGCGCGTAACCAAGGTCCACGATAGAAACTGTAGCGAGCACCTGAAGACACAGACAATCGAAGGACAGCTATCAAGCAGACGTCAAGCAAACCCATGTCCTGAAATGTAGAACGGGACGAGCGTACTTTTCAGTATACCATTTTATATTCGGTGACGTCTTGAAGCGAGGTGCGAAGGAAAAGTTTAGGGAAACTGACCTGGGGTTGTCTTGCCGGTAATAGTGCCAGAAATCAGGGGCATAGTATGTGACAGGCAGTAGGCGATGGCACTTGGACTCCATGAAATTCTGCAGAGACTCGAGGAGCTACATACTGAGTCAGACTCGGTTTGCAGGCTCGAGATACGTTGGATTGTTCGTCCGGATCAGTATCTTTAACCGACCGTTTTACGAACGTACTAACCTCCAAAATCCTGGCAGAAATGGATCCAGCACCAAGCAGCTGGCATAACAGTGTGGAGCACGATTTGTTTCGCGATCTGTCTCGGATCTACTTCGTATCGTACATCAGTCATAAGGTCAGTTGCAGGAGACTTGAGACCAAAAAGAATCATTGTAACAGTTAGATTGGACGCAGAGCCCAAGGCGCTGCATCCCACCTCCTTGCTTCATTACACATAGATGGAACGTATACCGAGCCGGGTAGAAACGCGGACTGAGTAGGCTTTCACCGGACCAATGGACCTAAACGTGACCGAAAAGTATACAATCGTAACATTATTAGGAAAAGCAACTATCTCCATAGCAATGCGCGTAAGGCAAACGGAGCATACACTTTCTATTACACGGATGGCAGGTTTTCATTGCCTACTCAGCTATCCGAGTTTAGAAGCACTCTGCAGAGATAAGTAGGTCGATCAGAGGGCGCAATCTGGGTTAGTTGAGGACACGTACTGCGATGGACAATACCAGGCCCAGACTCGTCATACTCTTGCTTGGCGCACCACAAGCTCTGGAAGGTGCTGAGAGAGGCAAGGATAGAACCACCAATCCAGACTGAGTATTTTCGCTCAGGAGGTGCGACGATCTTGACCTGAGAGAGGATAAGACATTGGATAATGCAAAACCTGCCTGGAGGACGCACCTTCATACTCGAAGGTGAGAGAGACGTCAGTTCCTTTTGCATCCGATCCGCGATACCTGGGAACATGGTAGTGCCACCCGAAAGGACGACATTGCCGTACAGATCACGACGGATATCGAGATCACACTTGAAGATGGAGTTATACCTAAACCGATGTGATCAGGTAATGAAGGTTCTAGCTCTGCCACTAGAAACTTACGTAGTTTCGTGAATACCAGCAGCCTCGAGCCCAATGAATGCAGGCTGGAAGAGAGCCTCTGGTGCACGGAATCTAGATGACAATGTAACGAACAACTTTATTGCGGTACAAAAGAGGTACTGACCGCTCGTTGCCAATGGTGATGACTTGACCGTCAGGAAGCTCATAACTCTTCTCGAGGGCGGAAGATTGAGCAGCCGTCTGGAGCTCTTGCTCAAAGTCGAGGGCAACGTAGCAGAGTTTCTCCTTCACGTCACGGACAATTTCACGTTCTGCGGAGGTTGTGAAGGAATAGCCACGTTCACCCAAAACTTTGACCAAGTATTCCGTCAAATCACGACCAGCAAGGTCAAGACGGAGAATGGCATGTGGAAGAGCAAAACCCTCGTAAATGGGGACAGTGTGGGTAACGCCATCACCAGAGTCCATGACGATACCGGTTGTACGACCAGAGGCATACAGCGATAAGACGGCTTGAATGGCGACATAGAATGCGGGGGCATTGAATGTCTCGAACATGATTTGAGTCATCTTTTCACGGTTAGCCTTTGGGTTCAGAGGAGCTTCCGTGAGTAGAACGGGATGCTCTTCTGGGGCAACACGGAGTTCGTTGTAGAAAGTGTGGTGCCAAATCTTTTCCATGTCGTCCCAGTTCGTTACGATACCGTGCTCAATCGGGTACTTCAAGGTGAGGATACCACGCTTTGACTGAGCTTCGTCACTAGAGAGCGCATATGGGCCACTGGGTCGACAAGCTGAGAAGAGCATACCCAACATAAGAGTCCTTCTGCCCCATGCCAACCATCACACCCTGGTGACGGGGACGACCGACGATGGAGCTGCGGATCTGCCATTAGATATCGCCAATGCGAAACCCTTGACCACGCACGGGAACACGGCACGGGGGGCATCGTCGCCTGCAAACGAGCGAGTCAGACGCGTATGAAACCAGGGGGAAGATGGACCAGGTACCAGCGACTAGAACACAGATCAGGACGCGTTTGGGCGAAGACCAGAAAGCACTCACAGCCAGCCTTGCACATGCCGGAACCATTATCAATGACCTGATGTCGGATGAGGGCGCTGTGGACATCGAAGGAGCGGGACGACGGGGTACTTACGAGGGCAGCTACTTCTTCTTCCATTGGGGGTTATTCGTGAGGCAGATGGAGTCGAGTGGACGAGAGATGGGGGAAGATGAAGGCTGATCAGCGGAGTATTTCAGCTTTCAAACCCAGTCGGGCCGCAGTACACAAAACAAGCAAAAACACTTGTCTCGCCGCAGTCAGTCGTGTCGCTGCTGCGCCGCTTGCCGTCGTGCACAGCGAGGAGGACAAGAACTCACCGGAGAGGGTGGGCGTGGTCGTGGTCGGGGGCGGAACGTCGCGCAGTCGATGTCGCGCTCCGTTCATGGGGGTAGGTAGGCTTTTCTGTCGCCGTGCGATGCAAGGACATGACGACCAGACGTCGCAACGTGTACAGGACGTGATGTATTATTACATCCACCCAGAGGTAATTGAACGTTCTGCATCTGCAAATGTTCCTCAGCGCTGATGTGGCACAGCCTCTGACGCTTCTCGCCATCACTACACCTGCCATAATCGGGTAGATCGCCAAAGGTCGTCGATTGAACAAGTACGTGTCTTTCAAGCATGTCGGCTATGTCGTTCCACAGTCCTGCATGCGAGACAGTGAGCCGCCCGTGTCTCTTCCCTATCGTCAGCCTCCTGCACAGCACCGTCAAGTCATCATGATTGGCGCTCCGCTCATCGCCTCGACTCCCAGACATGCCACCAATGCAGAGCACAGTCGCCGCAGCCCCAACTTCGACATCAGCGTCGTCGGATAACCTAC
>JBBPUK010000061.1:17228-30238 GCA_038094635.1 Tylopilus cervinicoccineus | reverse complement strand
GCCTGCCCATCACGCTTCCATTCCCGCCCTTGTCGTACTCGCCTTCTTCCTATCCATAATGGCCGCCCTAGCCATCAGCGTCATCCTCCGCCAACGCAGCGCCGTGGCAGTTCTGAAACACAGCAAGTCATACTCACGAGATGATAATCTCCGTCCCGCTCGCACCTCCCGCGCGTGGTTCTCCCGTGTTTTCAATCCCAGGCAGACCGCAGCCAAGACAGAGTCAACCGACCCGACCGCAGTCGGTGCACTTCACGCGACGAGCGTGCTTCTGGCTGCGGCGCCCTGTCAAGTTTTTTCTTCCCCCATGACGATGCAGTTTAGGATCCCTCTCCAAGACAAGACTGTCCTCGTCCTTGGCGCACCGTGGTTTCCCATCCAATGCGGACCGCAGTACCGTAGCGCTCCAGCGGTGAGGATATAACCAACGTTGCTTGGGTCAGCCTAACGTGTTGTTCCCCGCAGGGCGACTGTCAAGAAACGTATCATTGATGACAGATACTGGGGCTTTCGACCTGGTCAAGATCCCTCTATCTGCCAACTCTCCGTCCCTTCGATAGCTACCCCTGACCATTTACCTCAAGCTGATCGTCGACCAGAATCGACGCCTTCGACTGCCTCCAGCATCAGATTAGTCGCTCGAGTGACTTGTGGATTTGAACAAATCCGGAAAGGGCCCAGGTCCGAATTGGGTGGACCCTTCCACGTTGGCAGAATACCTGCGATCCTAATGTACAACAACACTGCTAAATCAACATCACGACTAGCACATATTCCAGTTCCCGCACTAGATCAGTTTAGATATCCGTACCGGGCCCCGCCAGTGCTTGTGCGTGATAAATACCATGGAAGCCGAAACCGACGACACAGTCCATGCTCGCCCTGCCCATCTCCTTCATGCTCTTTGCATCTAGCACCAATAGATAACTCTTTTCTGAGAAGCCATCGAGCACGACGCTTAGAAGTACGCCGTCATCTTCTGCGATGCCTTCGGGGTCGGCAATGAATATCGGCTCGCCAGGACTGTGCCCCTGTGTGCTCCAGTATGTCGGTGTGCGCGTCTCCGTGTCGTACTTGACAATACCATCAAAGAACGTGCTCAACCCACGATCGCAAACACCATAGATGTACCGCGAGGGCCTGGTGAGGAAACGGGGGTTAATGACAGGGAGATCGCACGAGTGGTCGTGCTCGGCAGTGAACACAGTGACAGCCTCGCGAGCCTCTGATGGAGCGTCGATGGTGGTGTTTACGCCAGGTAACCGCCAGCGCCGCAAGAAGAAGTCACAGTCCCTACTGCGCTTCTCGCCAACATAGTCGAGCGAGCCGGGAGAGGTAGATTTGATGTGAGTGTAATAGAACCGTTTCAGGACGTCAAGATTTTCGTAGATCGAGAGGTCGGCAATAATGTCAATCTGCGATGGATCCGAGGGGGAGGAAACTTCCCAGGCATTGACAGTGTGGAAACAGAAGAAAGGATCGCATTCGTATTTGGCTACAACACCCCTGCCATGTTTCCGGTCGACGACATACCACAGGGCTTTCTTTGATGGGTCAAATGGAGCAATGGCATCAAGCATGTTCTTCTCCCACAATATCTTTGCACCCCCCCATGAATACTGGGCACCCCAAACGCACAGGATAAAGTAGTTCTCCGTGATAATCGAGGAGTGCAAGTAGGCACCGGGGGCGTCTGTAATATTCGCCAGGATGTCTGTCTTTCCCGTAGCAGCGGACACACGGAAGATTCTGTACGTCTGCTGTTTGCCAAAGGCAAGATTATAATTGAAGACATCTCCAGTGACAGGGTCTGACTTGGCGTGGGCGGCAGATAGGGTGCCAGTGAGCTCGGGATGTAGAACGGTTTGTGTGGCGAGACCCATGGGCTGGAGTGTTTCAGGCCCAATTTCGCGTATCTGAGCTGCGTCTGTCTTGACCCAGAGGGACTGGATGCCAGACCCATGACCCCCTTTCTTCTTTCCCCCGCTCGTATCCACGTCCCTGAGGCCGGGCGGGTTCACGGAGAGCGTGACACCGACGTTGATGTGGTCCTGAGGCGGCCTGGGTTCTGGAATGAACATACACATGACCTTTTTGAAGAAGCTGACGCAGGGGTCACGTTTCTGGCCAAAGCTGAAATTTGCCAACTTTCCGGTCTTGCGGATGCTCTCGATGAGTGGATCGACGCTTCGGCGAGAATTGTAGATGACACGGGTGGTATCATCAGACTGGATGATTTGGAAGCGGTGGTTCTGCGAGAAGCCGTCAAACCAGTGGTCGATGGAAAAGGTTCCACCGTTGTCTGTTTTTACTTGGTAGCCGCCAGGACCGGTTCGGTACAGAGTACCTGAGACGTAGACTGGAATATTACCAGAGACCCTGAGCTCGGCAGGCTCCTGTTCCTCGTGAACAACATCAAACTACAGCATAGTATGGTCAGCGACGCGTACTGGTGATGAAGGACGGAAAGCACCCCAGCATCGTTGGGCCAGTTGTTGAATGGCTTGGACATGGTAGAGAAGAGAGAATGAGGCATGGGACCGCTCTACCGCCCCTGTTATATTGAGGTCTGAGAGGCAGTGCCCCTACGTTGCAATGGCATCGCCACAGACACTAGCGATATCACTAGCAATCATTTGGAAAGAAACTTGAGGAATGCCCGACCTTTCACTACAAGGCAGGACAGACCTTCTATCCTTGCTTTCGGCAAGTTCTACGGTTGTGCCCTTCGTAATTACTCATATCATGATTATCATCAGCTAGGCAAGGCGGCTGGCAATTCATGTCTTGGCCAGCCACGATCGAGTCGGCCCACTACCTGCGTGTCAGCCTCTTCCCTGCTTAAACTCAGGCTTTTCCAGTGTGTTGATTCCTTCTACCTCGTCCTCGCTCTCTATTGCTCTCTATCGTTTTATTTCCCCGACCGTCCAACTCGTCGATGGCGCCTCAAGCCTCCTCAGTCGTTCCTATTCCGACTGTTCACCCTTTGCCTGCACAGGTGAACGCCAAACCTTGGGTCCCCATCCCAGTTGCGCTTTCTATTTTCCTTGGTCTTTGCCTCATATACACAATCTCCTACGTTCTGTACCGGTTCGTCATGTCACGTAGGCGTGAGTCAGAAGACGACGTTCCAGATGCCCCAGACCGTGGCGTGTCCCAGTTTATGAGTATGTTGCCTTTCGTTCGCGCCTACAATAGAATCACTTCGTGACTGTGTTTCCAGATGGTGCTCGTCTCACGCTCAACTTCAGCCACAGTCACAAGTCTGCTCCCCTGACTCTGGACGAGTCGCCAGACGTGTGTCTCCCACTTCTTCGCATTTGATAACTTACTCTATATACTTTCCCCAATCTCCAGATGCTCGAGGAGGAGAAACCTCTCACTGACCCCTCGCACCCTGCTCACTCGGAGATCCCTACGAGCAGCCCGGCAGATTCATCTTCCTCGCCGTTCATAATCCTAATTCCGTCTTTGTCTACCCCCCTCGATCGAGAGCTAGGTGAGACGCAGCTCCAAGAGCAAGTCCCAACCGGACCCGAGTCGTCGATTCCAGACCCAGTTTCAGTCCCACCCCCGTCTCCCACCCAGCGGCCCTTTTCCCAACGCATCGCAGCCAAAGTCAAGTCACTCTCTCGGGACCGGGCAGAAGCCATCGCGTTGGACCCAAAGCTCGCGCCCGTCCAAGGTCCCCTTCGCCCCCTATCGATGGTCTCAAGCCCACCGCCCAAAAAACGAACGACCCTCTTTGGACTCGGTCTGAGGCATTCCCGTGGTCACGGCGGGGATCAGGAATCAGCAGATTCGGAGACACAATGATGCACGGTTTGCGTCTCGGCCTCGTGCTCCACTTTCATCCTCCCTCTATACCCGATACAGGTGTCGAGCGCTTCGATTTCACTCCCTCCTCTTCGACTTGCCCTTGCCAGTGTGCATGTCATGCACATGCTGTGTCATGTTCTCTTCTTGTACCCTCTTTGGCCAGATGGTAACCATGTATATATAATATCCCGACACAAGTGCGGAGAAGAAACGTGCAATCAAGTGAGATATCAGTATTGGACTCATCAGTGATGCACACCAAACGTCAACGGTACAAGAAGTGTCTGCGAGACGTACATACATCCGATCAGTAACAGTCAGTAACCAGCCTCACTTGTACAGCTCGACGGATAAATAAAACGCGTTATCAGCAACGTTCGCTGGCACACGGTAAGACAAGCACGACGTCCGTAAGCCATCGTGATCGCGGGACCCAGTCCCCGTGGCTTTGCATTGCTCACTTGCGCAAAGAGTACCTCGAGGGCCGCATCTCCGACTTGGAACGCGTGATGCGACCGCCGTCCGTCACGTCGTCCTTGCGCACGATCTCCCACGAGTCCTCCTCTATCAGCCTCCGCTTCTCCTCACCGACCGAGTCGCTGCGCGTCAGGCCCCACCGCGCAGGCCGACGCAGCGTCGTGCGGCGCCTAACAACCTCGACGACGCCCTGCATCTTGGGTATCGTCGCCTGAGCCATGCGCGTCGGGGACGTCGTGTCCACGCACGACTGCGCTGCAGTAATGTACCCCGACGGGAGGATATCGCCAAACGTCTTGGCTGGTTTCTCGGACCAGCGTCGCAACGCCGGGTCATGTATCTCTAAAGCGACGAACACGACAACGTTGGAAAACAAATGCCACAAAGCCATTGGAGTGGGCACGTGCCTGTGATGGTGACATTGCGGCGATGTGGGTGAGGCGCAGCGACGGGCTTGAGCACGCCGTATTCTTCGCCTGGTGCGCTCTGGTAAAGCTGGCCCAAGCGATCGCGAAAGGTGTAGCGTTGCGTATCGGCGTCGTAGGCAATGCGTCGCATCCCTTCTGGGAGGCGGTATGCGTCCTGGCCGCAGTACGGTATTAGTTTATAAGGCCCGATAGTCGGGTTTCGAACAGGAGCACGGTCGCCGTCGAGAACGCACCTCATTGAATTGAGAAAAACGGTCTTTATGTATGGTCATGACTGCAGGTAGTGGTGGTAGTTGGGAATCAAGAGTTGATTGACTTTGTCGTGTGCATTCTTGAATGCTGCGGAAGCTGTGCTTAGCCCCGAATCAGCTCCGAAATACTACAAAGTGTACACTCTCGACTGGTTGTAACAGCACCTCATAGCGATTACTTTTGCTCACTAGGAACATCAAAGTAGCGACTCTCCCGCAGCCTTGTAACCTCAACCGTACATTCTATGCAACACCCGGCCAGTAGCCCCGCCTGGCTGAAAAACGTGGAAGTAAAATACCAGATCAATGTATTGGGGTCCCAGGACCTCTCAGAATTATGATTCCACTAGAGCAACAAAGCGCCGACAGCGGATGGTGTGCCATTGTCATTGTATAGGCACGATGAGGTATCAACGGGTCCAGAGGAATGCGCCTGGAGTAAGGATGGAGAGGTAGCCAGGAATGGAAAGTAAAGATCCACGTAAGGAGCGCTGTCAAGGAAGGCAAAGGCCTGCGTGAAGAAGGCTACCCTGTGGAGATGGCGTCAAATCCGGTCGGTTGCGAATCGGAGTCAACTTACTGGGCTGCCTGACTATCAGCGTTCTGGAGAGCGAACTCGCTTACGATCACTCCCTTGTCCTTGCGACAACATGTAAGCCTCGCACGCGAATATCAACCATTAGAGGCATACAGGGAACATGGCATGCACGGACTCGATGTACTCCCGGAACTGTTCGATCGAGCCTCTAGATATGCGTAATCAGACACACGGGAAGGTAGAAGATCGACATGTCACCTACCCATACCAATGCTAATGGGAATGGAACCCAGTTCAGCGGGCTGCCGACCGAAAAGAAAGCTCACGCTCAGCTTACCGCATTAACGCGAGTGAACTCGCATTTGCCAGCACAGGCGGCGATCATTTCAGAGACCCAGTTCAAACCTTGTCCAGGCGCTGAGCTCGAAGACACAGCAGGAAGAACTTTCTGAATAGGCTGTCACGTTCCTCTCAGAGAACAATCTGGCCAGTCTGACTACGTGGTTCCTACCAGTGGGTTGATATATTTAATATACCAAAGAGCGGCGTCAATAGGATCGATACCGTTGAGATCCGGTTCGTTCAAGGTGAACACCACTACACGCGAACAAAGCCGCTAAGGCAACACGGCATGAGAGAATTGGCAAAGAGACATACTTGTCCACTTTTGCTCCTTCCAGCGAGCATAGAGTTCGGCAATGGGACTTGAATCGCAGTCGAGGCAGCGTTGCATGCCAATGAAGTTGAGCCCGCCGTTACCGTTGGTCGAGGGTGGCGCATAGGTCTCCCAATCATAACTGGCAGCGAGAATAGGATAAGTAATTGAGCGGCGACAATGAATACAACATACATGGCAACTACTCTACCTCCAGGTTTTTTAAACACTCCGGGGTTGCTGTGATGATCGATGAGAACAAAGGATACATAGCCCGAGAAACGGTCTCACTATGGCGCATTAACTGGAGAAGCAAAAGATCAATCATGAGCCGAAGAGACATTGGTTAAGTACGTACACCAAGGCCAGGCAAGACCAGCCTTGCCTGCCTGAGCAGCAACAGTAAAGACTGAGAGCAAGACAAGGACAGAAGTCAACATGGCCGAGGGTAAAAAGCTAGTGCTACAGGAGGGAATATCTGGACTGGTATTCATCTATTTCAGAGGTTGAAATAGCTTGGTCCTGCCATGCTCGTACCTGATTCATGAGCCAGACACACTAGGGTGCGTGAAACATACTGGATGACCGTTGTGGTGCCATCTCAACGTACATCAGATTGCATAATTGACAGACATCGATTGACCCTGCATAGAACCGGTGGCGATGGTTACGAGTTCTCTTCGGAGAAGCCGTTTTTGAAGAAGCCAACGCAGCTATGGCGGAGCCTGATAGATGACTATTGTTCTCGGTCTTTGAAGGCCTGGAACCCACGTTGCTTCTCAAGTTACCACATGGATCCGACCCCGGTCCCGGGTGCGCATAGGTCGGACAGGGAGAAATACAATCGCACGCTTGTAAACTTCCGATGGCACTCACCAGGGGGATCGTTGAAGATGCCAGCGTGGCACAGTGGTTAGGTAGTTGTCAACCAAATGTGTGTTTCAGTTCCAGTGCTCACGTGATATCACACTGGGGTTAGGGTTTAATGTCCTCGGGTTAGGGTTTATCTCTGCGACGCGTCATCCACAACACAACTTGTCAGTGAACGTCGACGAGGCCGTCAGGATGCCTCTCGAAGCGACAATGATCATCATCGACAACTCCGAGTACATGCGGAATGGAGACTACACGCCGTCAAGATTTGATGCTCAGTCGGACGCCGTCAACACCATCTTCCAGACAAAGATCGACTCTAACCCAGAAAACACCGTTGGCCTCATGACCATGGCTCACAAAGGGTGCGTAAGTGATCACGTCTAACACTGCGCGGTATATGTATCTCGCTTCTGTCTAGCCCAGAAGTCCTCGTGACCCATTCCAAAGACCTTGGTCAGATCCTCAAGGCGATCCATACCGCCACGTCCAAGATCGGTGGCTCGATAGACATCCCTACCGCTATCAACGTTGCACAGCTTGCGCTTAAACACCGCGAGAACAAGAACCTCCGGCAACGCATAGTCGTCTTTGTCGGATCACCGCTGCAGGGCACAGGTGCAGACGAGCGGGAGATGGTCAAGCTTGCAAAGAAACTGAAAAAGAACAACGTGGCCGTTGATTTTATCTCTTTCGGAGATGGAATAGAGGAGGGCGAATCTAGCGTGCTCAAGTCTTTCGTCGACAATGCGACCAGCGGCGATAATTCGTAAGCGGGCCCCTACTTTGATCTGACGGGCCATCCTCTGACGCGACATCCGGTGCAGACACCTGGTGTCTGTTCCTCCAGGGCCACACCTACTTTCAGATTTTGTCTTGTCCTCTCACATTTTGTCAGAGGACCGGGGAACACTACCGGGGGCTATGGCTGGTCCAGCTGGCCCGTCTGGCTCCGGTGGTGCAAATAGCTTCGAGTTTGGCGTTGATCCTAGTCTCGACCCCGAACTTGCGATGGTAAGGCTATGGTACTGTTGGCATCATGTTTTCAGATCTGATCGCGCTCGTAGGCGTTGCGTATGTCAATGGAGGAGGAGCAGGCACGACAAGCGGCTGAAGAGCAAGCGCGCCATGCAGCGGCAAATGCCTCCGCCTCTACCGCACGCCCCGATAATGCCGCAGATATCCACGCAGGTGAAGCGGCCCTGTTACAACAAGCGATTGCCATGTCCGAGGGTCGAGACGTTCACATGGAAGAGGAGCGTGGTGACGATGATGAGATGGACGAGGAAGAGGCGATTGCACGAGCTATTGAGATGAGTATGAAGCAGGGTCGAGGAGAACAAAAGAAACAGTAGCAGGTCATGGTCTCCTCCGATGATCATTTTCCTATGACCATTGTATGTTTATCGGTATACTCCTTGACATCAGGCTTGTGATGGCAAGACGACTTTGCTGGACCAGAACCCCAACACTGCACCAACGGGCCAGACAAAACGATCTTCTTCTATTCCACTGTGACTGGTCCTCCTTCCCTCGACAAGGATTAGAATCACACTATTTTCGTATTTACAGAAACGACGGCTTGATAGACGACAGTCGGTTCCCACTCATACTTGTAAGGCGTCCCTGGTGCGGTTTCCACAGTGTCAATGACTCCCCCTGTAAGTATTCCAAACAGGTTTCAGATGTCAGAACGTAAGTCCGAATGATTCGGGTTGCTGAATGTGCTTCCACGTACAACATGGAGATATCACAGTTGGGTTTTGTGTCCCTTCTGCCCCGAGGGAAACACCAAGGGACACGGATGGGCTTGTCAAGCGACGGTGGATCTCCGTCTCTTCGTGGGTCCCCAAGCATCGATGATGGACTGTGGAAGTTCTACTTTAAATTCCTGATAAAAAGCCCATGAGCAATGGAGCTACTCTACTAGTATTTGCTGGTACACGATCATGCCAACCAGGGCCTTTTATTGTTCATGGGATAGCATCAGTGTTGACCAGGGCAGGGCGCGTAAAGATTCGAGTGAAAACTCAGCTAGAGAAGCGAATCTGTTCGTATTACATCCTTAGATTGAAGAAGCATCCGAGAAGCAAGGAGGCTACGAACAGCACTGAGACAAGGGGAAACGCTGGACATGGATAAGCTACGAACGTATCCGGCGCAGGAGTGTACAGTATACAATCCATTGGAAAAGGCACGTTCAATCCTGGAAAAATAGGTAACAGGTCATGCGCACCTACCAGAACAGCCGTCATCATTAACATTGGATACAACAAGCTCACAAGCTGTGATCAAAGTCTCCTCCATGCCAACAGTAGGAGTACCTACTGATAATGCACCCCATATACATGATCCCATCCCAATATGATGTATTCAAGGATGTTGCGGTATGTTCGGAACTTCTTCCAGAAATCCATGGCTTGAAAGACTGAAATATTTTCAATACTGCCAAGATGCCGCCGTAAAAAAAAACTGCCAGCTCTATTTTCGTTACTGGTTGGCAACTCTTCATGTGAATTGAGAACCTGTGTGTGTGAAGTCAGTGGTCCGACCTCATCAAATGCGCGCAGATATCGGAAGGCCTACTGCTTCCAAGAAGAACGGTACTAGAAATGCATGTGGTTAGGGGTGCACGTCAGGGTTACAGTAAATGTATCACGAGATGACACAACCATCACACTGAAGATGGTGCTTGAAATGATCCATGGACGTCAAATTGGAACAGTACAGCCATAGGATAGCGAGCAAGGAAGGCGAACAGGAGATACCTTGACAATGTCAACACGGTGTATCTCCCACTTTCGGACCTCGGAGACGAGGGACGTTGGTCTATGTGCATATCCTCGGTTGTATACTCGAAGAACCTGCAGGCATGAAAAGTATTATGAATGCATGGTGAGACTAGAACAAGATGGTCTTATGGGGAAGACTCAGAAACTCAAAGGGGGAAGATATGCGGGTCGGCGAAGACAAGATGATCATCAAGTTAAAGCAAATTACATAACCTAACTGTGGAGCGCGCACCTTGTCACGACTCACGAACGAGAACACTCAAAACACCGGACTCATTGGCCAGCTACAAGTACGAAATACAGAGGTAAACGAAAGACATGGTGTTTCTCTCTAGGTTTCCAGATAGCTCCGTGAGCTGAAAGCTCACTGATTCAATCGTTTCGCTGGGTCGCTCAATCGCGTGCTACCACCAAGTCTCCCGCAGAAGAGATTTCGCGTATAACACTTTGAGGCATTGCGAATGTGGAGAACTAATTCCGGCGCAGCCTACTTAGATTCATGTTGGTTGTTCCAGGGGACTAATCAGAGAACACGGAACCAGAGCGCACCTGTCATGAGTGATGTTGACGAGGACAACTTTGACCATACATTCGACATCCTTCGACCTGATACTGGGCACCTCTATAATGCCGGCAGTTATATTGGCGATGCAAATGTCAGTCCTCTTTTCAATTTCCTGAGGCTAACATTGCCCTCTTCCTCCATTTCAGCCCAATCCAAACCGAGGCTGACATGCCAGAACTATATAACCCACCCATCTTGCGTCCAATGCCCCCAATTCGGTTGCCATAGAACAATCATGTCTCCGATTCCGTCTGTCGCTACTGCTTTTGCCCTCTCTCCTCCCGCCCCTTCCATTACTCTCGATCCAGACGCCGCTGGCCACTCTGCTTCGGTGATTTCGAGCCATCTCCTTAGGACAGGTGGCTTCCTGTTCGCTGTCGTCGCCCTTGTCTCAGTCGCTGGCTACTTCTACCACGGACGAGGCGCAGTCAACAAGTCTCTGACGAGTAACCCTTGGACGTCCTTCAGTGGTTTATTCTCGTCTATGCGTCTCCGGGGTTCTTCCGCGACCTCAACGGAAGCTGCGATGGACTGGCCTGTTGACCTCGAGGCCGGTTTTAAGGTGGGTTGGAGACCCATACTTGCTTTTCTTTCAAACTGACACATGTCTCAGCAACATGTGAGTATGGTGTATGCGAGGCACTTCCATCCCACATTTTGGAACGTAAGTACACCATTTCCCATCGTAGGTATTTGTCTAATTGTCACGCCAGCTTGTCGAGTGTCATCCTGCAACCCCTTCCGCCCCGGCAATCTATGTGGAAGAGGAAGCGAACGAGAATCCAGTTTCTGACCCGCAACCGCCTGGGAGGAACTCGTTTTTGAACATCGACGACGACGACGATGACGACGACGATGGGGACGACAGAACCAAACCTACACGTAAGAAACCAGACCGGGACAGAAAGACCAGAGTCAAAGAACCTCCACCGTATGATACGAGCTTGCAAGCCAATGTCAATTTCAACAGCAAGATTATCGGTACGACGGTCCGTCCAGGTGCATTCCTCTTTGTTCCTGGGCAGGTGGAAGATGATTCGTTCGATGACGATGATGACTCGAGTTTTGATTCCGACCCGGATTTCTCCTGTTCGTCCTGCGGTGGGATCTTAACAGCGGACTGCGAGGTGGATTTTCCGTGTTCACCGTACGATGGGATCTTCATAACCGACCCCAAGGATGATTTCATCTGTTCACCGTACGACGGGATCTTCACAGCCGACCCCAGGGATGATTTCCCTTGTTCGCCTTACAATGGGGTCTTCCCAACTGGACCCGAGGATAACTTCCCCGATTCACCTTATGATGGAATCTTGACAACCGATTCCGAAGTGGATTTAGCCTGTTCACCCTACGATGGCATTTTACCAGCCGGTTCAGAATCAGAGTTCTCCTGTTCACCTTACGATGGGATCATTCCAACTGATTCTGAATCAGAGTTCTCCTGTTCATCTTACGATGGAATTATGACGACCCCGCCAAGATCATCATCCAGTGCTCGACGTTATGGTATGGCCGACATGGCACACTTCGCCGAGAGTCTCAAAGACACCACTCTGGAAGAAGGTTGCCACTTGGTGTCCACGTTCTCTCCGCCGACTGGGTTACTCGACCTCTCAAAGTTCGCCGAATTGGACCCAACCTTATCCTGCAGATACATGGACCGGCTCGGGCCTATTAACGAGCGGACGATCACAAACTGCAATGTCAGTCTTTACGACGGTGGCAATGGCTCAAGAGACGATTCGAACGACACCGAAGCTGTTGCAGTACCTCAGGAGGGTCTGGACATGATGCGAAGACTGCTTTCAGAACTTCGTGACCCCAGCCTCGACTTTACTCCTCGAGCTCTCTCCGAGGACACCGACTCTGAGTACTGTAGCGATGACGAGGAGGGGGCGAACATCCCATGCCTAATTCCTGCTCGCGATGTGCGTCGAAACTTGGTGGAGTCATCTTCTTGTCCTGGAGCCGATAGCGATATGTCCGACGAGGGACCGATCTGTCCCTTGACGCCACCTTCGAAGTACGCCCCGTATCTGGCAAGGGCTCCCGATGTTCACAAGGACCGCAAGTCGTCTTCGGTCATGACCAGGTTCAATGGGGAATCACCCGCGTTCTCAGATTCGCCTCTCTCGTTTCCGATCAAGGCATATGTCCGCTATCACAGGAGCAGCCGTTCGCTGTTGCGTGGTCCACGCGCGCCTTTGATGTACTTGCCCTCTCTCTGAGGTACATCAATATGCCTCACCGTTCTGCCCTTCCAACTATTGTCACTCATTTACACACTCGTTCCACCTTCGGCAGTCATGGTGTGTTCCGGACTCTCTCGACACCCCTCGCAATTCTGATCATTGGTTTCCAAGCCTGTTCCAACTATCGTCATTCGTTTCCACGGTCCCGGGTACGCCGTCCTTCTTTTTCTCCCAGCTCTCCTGACGTGGTATTATTCTCAGCAGTATTTCTTTGGTATTTCTTTGGTCTCCGTTGGTGTGTTCTGGCATCCATTCTTCGGAACACATTTACCTCCGTACATCCAGATTTCTTGTGGCTCGATTCCAAATGGTCGCCAGGTCGTCTTGTTTCGTATATGCATCGGGTATACAGCCTCA